>OX418219.1:3786438-3900921 GCA_948455865.1 Conomelus anceps
AAGGAATTAGCAGCTAAATATTGATACGGAACAAATGTGTTGCTTTGGCTTGTGACATTTTTGTATCATAGAGACATGTCAGGTTAGTTATTTCTGTTATTCAACGATTAAGAACAAGACATGATGCAAAATAGAAAGACGAAAGTAAGAAAGAAGAGAACAAAGAAAGAAAGGAGAATAGGAAGGAGAAGGAAAGTAGAAGATAAAGAAGAGAAAGAAGAAAGAAAGGAAAAGGAAAAGAAAAGGAAAGGGAAAGGAAAGGGAAAGGAAAGGGAAAGGAAAGGAAAAGGAAAGGAACAGGGAAAAAAAGGAGAGGAAAAGGAAAGGGAAAGGAAAAGAAAAGGAAAGAAAAGGAAAGGGAAAGGAAAAGAAAAGGAAAGGAAAGGAAAAGAAAAGGAAAGGGAAAGGAAAAAGGAAAGGAAAAGGAAAGGAGAAGGAAAGGAGAAGGAAAGGGAAAGGAAAGGGGAAGGAAAGAGAAAGGGAAGGAAAAGAAAAGGAAAAGGAGAGGAAAAGGAAAGGGAAAGAAAAGGGAAAGGAAAGGAAAAGGGATAGGAAAGGGATAGGAAAAGGAAAAGGAAAGGAAAAGGATAAGTAAAGGAAAGGAAAAGGACGGGAAAAGGAAAGGAAAAGGAAAGGAAAGGAGAAGGAAAGGAAAAGAAAAGGAAAGGGGAAGATAAGGAAGGTCGAAAGTTTTGAGATAGCAAACAACACTTTCCAACTTTCCAACTAAGCACCGGGCAGCCCTTCAATCACCTGACTATTAAGTCCTGAAAGTCCGTGGGGACTTAAAAATATTTAATGAGTCTGACAAAGTCGACAGAAAATAGCCGTGACTTGGAAGGGTGACTGACTTACTTCATTGGCTAAGTTTAGCCAACTTAGAACAACTTGTGTAGAGAAAATCCACTCCAGTTGAGAAAGTAACAAACATTGAGTAGGAGAGTGAGTGAGTGAGTGTGTGTGAGAGAGAGAAAGAGAGAGAGAGAGAGTGTGAGAGAGTGTGAGAGAGAGCGAGTGATTGAGAGAAATTTGTTGAAAGTTTTTGGTTTTAAATGTTTATTCGGCGTTTGTGTGTCTACGGAATTTCATGAAGAAAAGTTCTAAACTTGACCGGTAGAGTGGAATATAATTGTACAATCTTTGTTATTGTATAAACTATTACAATACTATTACTATTACTATTGTAGCTATTAATTAATTGAATATTAAAAATGAGATGAACTCACTAACTACTAGTCCTTTTATTATTCTTATTACATTTTCTATCCCTTTCTCACAAGCCTTAGTTTCTTTCTTTCAAATTTGTGTTCTTGGCAACGCTTTTTCTCGACTCATTATTAATTCAACATTGTTTATCATAATTTATTATAAAAATATTAATCATTTTTATTATTATTGTATATCATTATGTATCACTGTTCGTCATTATATATAATTGTTTATAATATTATCATCATTTATCATCGTGCGATTATTGTTTATCGACACTACCCGCCCTTTCTCATTATACACTACATCTCCAATCTTCATTCTTTGTCCTTCTTATTTTTTTTGTTTCCATATTCTTGTTTCGGCTATAAAATATTTTTCTACAACATTCTATCTTATCTAAATCTTATTTCATCTTTCTTAGTGAAATTTTTGCATTTCACTTTTTAAAATTTCTTTTATTCATGGTGGCGAAGGTGATATTGTGGAAGATATCCATAATGAATAGTAAGACTTGAAGTTGTCACAACCACATTTATTGAAAACCGTGTGATACTTGTTGCGGTTGTTACACCATTATTGATCTCAAATAAACTCAAACTCAAGAACAGAGGAGCTCAATTTATACTGAAAGCAGAGTGATATTATTGGCTGAGGGAGAAAGTGCCTCTATAGGCTGACCTCCATTGAAGGTCTGGGATTGGCTGAAGGTCATAACAAGTCACGCCCACTGGTGGGAGGAGCAACAAGTAAAAATAAGTGTCAACAAACAAGAACAATAGACAAGTAGGCTAGAATTAAAATGTGATTAAAAATTGAAGCTCACTGAATTGCAGTCAAGGTCAACCAAGAAAAACACGGTTGACCTTGTTCCCGGTTGACCTTGTATCAAAATCAAGAAACAAAAACCGTGTACACATAGAAAGCAACAAACAAGGACAATACACAAGTAGGCTAAAATTACAAAATTTAAAATTCAATTTCAAAAATGAAGCCCACTGAAATGTTGTCAAGGTTAAACAAGAAAAACACGAAAGTAACGTTATTAAAGTGTTGGCCTTGTTCCCGGTTGACCTTGCATCAAAATCAAGAAACAAAAACCGTGCACACATAGAAAGCAACAAACAAGGACAATACACAAGTAGGCTAGGATTAAGAAATTTGAAGCTCACTGAAATGCAGTCAAGGTGAACCGAGAAAAACACGAAAGTACCGTTATTAAAATGTAGGCCAGAATCATGATGAAACCAAGTTAGTTGTATTGAATTGCTTGAAATAAATTTCCTTTAAATTCGTTTTACTTCACCAACGACATCACACCTTCTCGTACTCTTTTCCTCGGTCTCTCTTCCTCTTCTCTTATCCTCATCATTTCCTCTTCTTCTACTCTTCACTTTCCAATGGCCGTTTCCTGTTCCTTCTTCGTTATCTTCATCCTTTTTATGTGCTTATTCTTTAGCAAACTCAACCAATACATTCTCTCCTTCTCTTGTACTAGTTGACCTTACTTTACTAATAGACCTTCTCTTCTTATTTTTCATCCTCTTCTACTTCTTCTCCTTCTTCTTTTTCGTCTTCTACACCATTCCCCCTTCCCCATCCTTTATCAACACCTCCTTTTCCGTCTACCCAGTGTGCAAACAACGCCATTATTGCTTTCCACTCACCCATAACTTCCTCACTATCACTACTCCAATCTCTTTCCACTTCTTTCTATAACTACCAGTGTTTGTAGTACGACTGTTGACTTTCTTCTATTTTCTTGTTCTTCTTTTTTTCTTCTTTCACTACTCCTTCTTCTTCTGCTTCTTCTTTTCTCCTTTTTCTTATTCTGCGTTTCCTCCTACACCTTCTCTTCCTCTCCTTCCCCCCCTCCTCCTTTTCTTACTCATTCTTCTCCTCCTCTTCTTCTTGCACCACCATCTCCTCATCCTACTACTCCTCTTTCTCATCCGTTTTCTCCTCCTACTCCTTCTCTTCCACCTCCTCCACTTCCTTTTCCTCCTTCACCTCCTCCTCCTCTTCCTCCTCCACCTTCTATTACATTTCCTCCTCCTCCTCCACCTCCTCCTAATCCAACACTTTTTTCTCTTCCTCCTTCTTCTTTTTCTCTCTTTTCTTCTCCTTCTTCTGTGCTTCCTCCTATACCTTCTCTTCTTCATGCCACTACTCCTTCTCCTCCTCCTCTTTATTCACTTCCTTCTCCTCCTTCTTCTCCTCTTTTTTCTTGTTCTCCTATTCCTTCTCCTCAAACTCCTCCATTTTCTCCTCCTCCTTGTTCTTGTTCTTGCTCTTGCTCTTGTTCTTCTACTACATCTCTTTCATCTTCTTCTTCTCCTTCTCCATCATTCCAGTCGGTCTTAATGCTACAGTAATTCTCTAGTCTTTCTTTGTTCTTTCATTGCTGTTCTTTTCCAATCTTTGTTTATTCATTTATTATTATTATTATTATTATTATTATTATTATTATATATTGTTAAAACCCTTTATTATAACTTCAATCTGAGGTATTATTGTTTTTATAAGTAGTATAATATTATTTTTCAATATCACCATCTTATTTTCAAGTGATGTGATTTTTTTCTTGCTGTACTATTTTTAAATGTGCAATGGGTCTTTCAAGACCTAGCACAGGAATAAAAATCAATCAATCAATCAATCTCCTTCTTTTTCTCCTCCTTCTACTCCTTCTCTTATTTCTTTTCCTCCTCTTTCTTCTTTTTATTTTTCCACTTCATCCTCCTCCTTATTTTTCTTTTTATTTTTCTCCTCCTACGTCTTCTTCTCTCTCTGCATTTCCTCCTTCTTCCTAGTCTTCCTTGAGGCCAACTTTGTGGCACCATTCTACGATAAGCGAATAGAAAGAAGTATGAGTTTGTTGTTTGTTGTATACAGGATATTGTGGGGCGACGGAAATGTTTGGGCTATTATTGAACCCCCCCCCCCTCTCATCGACCCCTACCACTACTTGATGATGATGACGATGACGATAGAACTTTGAAATCTACCATAAAATGGTCGCTTTTCACAATCATTGTTAAGTTTGGAGAGTGAATCCATATTAGGTAGGGGAACTGGATTTCTGAAATTTGAAGAGTGAAATACTGATTTGGACACTACTATTTTTTAAGCTTCTTATACATACTCTTAATGGGATGAGCTTCTTTGTAGTTATTGAATTTTTTGGATAGGTTGTGAACGATTCTACAATATTCAGAAGTTATCATACTGCAAGTTAGATCTAATACTATTGATTTAAAAAGACGTTTTAAAACTAAACGTGAAATTTTACTGTAGAGAACCTCCACTGTTCGTCGACTACTAAAAGAAGATCAGTAAAATTCCATAGACTCCAATAATACACTTCTGCAGAAAAAAGCTCACTGTAGTTACTCTACTGTTGAATTGATGTGATAGGGTGCTTAAATTGATAAACAAAATGCAGTATTGAATATATTTTTCATTAATTTTATTTTATTTATTGAGTTTAAATAAATGTCTGTGTTCTTGGGTTACAAGACAAAGAAATAATTTAAAAAAGTTCTGCCTGGTATAAAAGTGTTACGAATGACGAACATCATAAAGGACGTTTTTGCAACCGAGTGTTGGACCGATATTTGAAAGAAATTCAATTAACACTAAGTATTGAAATACTTGTGAGTCATACTTTTTATTTGTGGAATGTTAGTATTTGGGAATGATGTATTTTGATTTAATTAAATTCTGGACCGACTATTTTAGGTGGATTCCGAACCACCGGGTAAGTGATAATAAAGCATGAGTGAAGTTGCATGAAAGCATGAGTTAAACATGAGTGAGATTTATTTTATCTAGGAGACAAAATTATAAAGCATTAGAGATGCCTCACAAGAGAGTGTGTGTAATAAGACATCTAAATTGCTAATTAACTTGTTTAAAGCACCTGCCCGAAGCGAAGTAATTTTAAGTTAATTTGTTGTTTATATTGTCAGTAGCGTGTGTAATGAGAGATTGCTTATGAGCCAGTAATGTCAACATTTGATGATGAATAATCGCTCTTGACGCTTTTGCTCATAGTTGGTGCACGGCGGTAATAAATTATCATAACAAATTACTGCTCTAAACAGGTCGTTACCTATGATTTGTGCCACTGCGGTCCACCAGAACCACGCTGCGGTCTTAAACCGCACAAGCCAGCTTACTGGTTTCACCTGCTTATGAGCTAAAGCAGCGTATTTTGGCAGAACACTGACTCAGTCCCTTTGAAAACGACGCAAAATCACTTTTGTGACACGCAGAGATGAATTAGAGCTTATCCCCGCTTGTATGTGAGAAGTATGATTCGTTTCTGTGTTCCACAAAAGTCTTCCTGATAAATAATAGACATAGAAAAGAAAAATAAATTCCTGGATTTCTTGTTCCATGACGAAATGCGTTGTTAATATTAACTTTTCAAGTGAATTCAATTCAATTTGACTGCAAGTCGTTGAATTCACTTGAAAAGTTAAGATAAATAAATTGTGATGGACTTTACATGAAAAATGAATTGTGATGTACATTTTTTCGTAGGATGAAGCCCGCATTGATAAGATAAGATAAAGATAAAATTACTTTATTTACGTAAATTTACAAAATATAACTGTGACTGATTAAAAAGAATATTATTAACAACACAATAAATAAGAAAATGAGAAAAAGTTTGGATATTAACAATAACATTTTTGTGAAGCATTTACGTAATAAGGGCGAAGTCTGGACAAAAATTCGTCCATTCAAACTTAACCTTGATAACTTCGAACTGCGAGACTATATAATTGGTAATAATAGAATAAAATTTGAGTACAAATTGAAAAAGTTAAAAGTGATTAAAAATAATTGATATTGTGTTTTTTTTAAATATTTTCTGAACAATACAGATGGGATATTATTTACAAAATGAAAGATGATGGTTGTCATGCATGTGCTCTATGGTTGAAAAGATGCAGTCATTCCCTCCAAAAGATACCTCTTCAATGATGAGGTGAAGCCCGCTCGACTCTCAATGCACCTTATGGAATTAGGAAGTGCGTTCCAAGCCCGACAAGCACTTACAACAAATGATTTAGTATAGATTGTAGTACGGTGGTTCGGTATCCTAAGCGTATTATCCCCGGTTCTTGTATGAGAGACATTATTCTGTCTGCCTTCAGAAACAAATTTGAAATCGTTTTTAAAGTAATTAGGTTTGCCATATTTGAGGATTTCTCTGACAAGTTTGTTTATTCTGAATAGTCTCTGATCTGGGAGTTTGAGAGTTGAGCTTGTAATGTGGGATTGAGTAATTCTATCATGCCATTGAAGAGAGTAAACGTACCGAAGACAGTAGTTCTGACTGCGCTGCAGTCTATCATTCAGAATGACTGTCATGTCATTCATTACAGAATTACAGTACAGGAAATGTGGAAAGATGAGAGATTTAACCAGTAACAATCGGACACTTCTAGGGAGAATATCTTGCGTTTTCTTTAAGGGATGCATTGCTGAAAAAACCTTCTTACATGTTCTAATAACTTGCTCTGACCAGTCAAGAGTTGAGTTCATGGTTATACCCAAGTTTTTAACTGAACTACAGTATGGTATTACATTGCCATCAACTGTGATTTTGTGAGTTAGGTTCAAGTCAATACTATTTATCAAGCGTGAATAACCAATGATAATAGATTGCGTTTTTACAGGATTGAGTTTAAGACCATTTTTCCTGGTCCATTTCATAATATTATTAATATCTTCATTCATCTTATCAACAGTTGCATTGATTTTTGATTTTGGACAGCTGGAGTAAATTTGTAGGTCATCTGCATAAGTATGGAAACTGGAAAAATTGATAATGGAGGAAAGATCATTAGCATACAGGGTGAAAAGAAGAGGACCGAGAATAGAACCTTGTGGGACACCATGTATTACATTTTTCCATTGGGATTTGTTATTAACATTAGTGACACATTGTTTTCTATCTATGAGATAAGATTGGAACCATATTAGGGCTTCATGACTGAAGCCAAGCAGAGCTAATTTATTGAGTAAAACCTTATGATCAACAGTGTCAAATGCTTTAGAGAAATCAAATAGACTCAGAACAGTACATTTTCGTTGATCCATAGCCAACCTGATATCTTCAGTGACACGCAATAGTGCTGTGTCAGTTGAGTGGGATTTTCTAAACCCTGACTGAAAGTTATGTAGCTTACTGTTCTTCTCAAGGAACTCAACTATCTGAGAATGGACGAGTCTTTCAAGAACTTTAGATAGTGCTGGTAGAATGCTAATAGGCCTAAAGTCTTCAACTTTATTTGGAGAGGCAACTTTGTTTAATGGACGAACCAAAGCACACTTCCAATTTTTGGGGAAACTTCCACTTTGGAGAGATGTATTAAAAATGGAAATGATGGTAGGTAAAACTGCAAATAATATTTTCTTGATGAATTTGATAGGAATTTTGTCCGCCCCAGTTGCATTACTTTTTATATGTTGGAATGCTTTAAGAGCATCATGTTCAGAGATAAGATGAAAATGAAATTGAGAAGCTAATGGAATACTTGAGTTAATAAACTGATTGTTCAGGTCATGGATGTGATTTTGGATGGCTGTCTCATCACGTTGAGCTGAATGTGAAACGAAGTGCTCATTTATGTCATCTAGTGGTAGGTCGATAGGGGTGTTTGATTTCTGTTTACCAAAACCAAATTCTTTAATTCCACGCCATAGTGATGCAGAGTTTTGTCGATTGTCTGTCATGAATGAGTTCAAGTACCTGATTTTCGAGTTACGTAACTCTTGTTTAACCTTATTTCTTAGACGTCGGTATTCATTTAAAGTATCTAGGTCACCTGTTCTCTTAGCTTTTCTGTGAGCTGAATCCCTTTTTCCCATCAACTGTAATATATCATTAGTCATCCAAGGTACACGTCGTTTACTACTAATTCTTCTTGTCACAGTGGGTGCATGCTTATCATAGATCTTCAAAATCCAGTCTTCAAGAGTCTCTACCATTTCATCAACTGAGGATAAATCCTCAATCTCATGCCATGGAGTCCGAGCTACATCGGTGATAAAAGCAGCTTCATCAAATTGTTTAAAGTCCCTGAATGTAATAAATTTTTGTGCTGGTTTTGGTGGTTTGTAAGAAAGTACACAGTAAATCAAGTCATGTGCCGAAATAGCTGGGACTGAGGTCTGGCCTGAGTATACTACCTCATCGGGATCGCTAACTATTAGAAGGTCTATTAACGTGTCAGATTCGTTTGTATGGTGAGTTGGTTCGAGTGGCACAATAGTCAGGTTAAGGCATTCAAATATTGTAGTTAGTTGGTGATAGTCAAAATTACGGTTTGTCATGTTAAGATCGGTATTCATGTCTCCCATTACTAGAATGCGGCTATAATTAGGCATAAAAGAAAGCAAAGCGTTCTCAAAATCCGTGAAATGACCTATTTTTGGAGGGCGATAACAAATACCAACAAGTAATTTATCTGAACTGGATAGAGCTATTTCTAGTAACATAAACTCGGGTCTGGCTGAATATTCTTGTTCTGATGTGGTTAATATTTTAGTCTTTATTCCGTCCTGAACATATACTGCAACACCCCCACACGTTTTATTTAATCTGTCATTTCGGAATAGGGTGTAACCGGGCAGTGAAACTTGATTGGATGAGATACTTGGTTTCAGAAAAGATTCAGAAATTCCAATAATATTGAAGTCTTGAAGACGAAAAATTGCTCTGAGCTCATCAATGTGACAATTAAGAGATTGCGCATTAAGGTGTGCAGCCTTAAAGTATCTCTTATAGGGTCGAAGCTTATTAGAAAGCATAGCACCATTGTCGCGGTTATTATGTGGTAAGGCCGAGCGAGCAGAGTCATCAGTGGAGGGCATCAGTGAAATCGCCGACCGACATCCATCCAAACACAGAGCAAAGCATGAACATGAGATGAAGACTAAAACTAACATGACTTAACCTAAATAAAACAATAAAAGACACTTGATTGGCAAAGTCCATAGTGCGTTGACAGTTCAGGCTCCGTCACTATTATTTGCACGTTTTCAAAGTTCAACTGTACAGAAAGGTTGCAGGCTCCAGCGAGTAGGCCCATGATGCAGATGAGTGGTGGTCGGAAGCAGATATGTTGTTTTCGGTCACAGCTGCCGGAAACCAGCGCAACTGTAAATGACAAAAAAAAGCGAGCAGAAACAACAGCCAGAGACAAGCTACATGTTTGATAATTATTATTGAAGTCATCTATAAGAGAAAAAAAATATATATATATTGACTAAGGAAATAGACTAAATGAGTGTAATACAATGACAGGAGGAAGTATGAAAGGATGAGATAGTGGACAAGAGCGTTGGAAAGGGTGGTGACGTGATATTGGAGACAGAAATGGCAATAGAACGATGGAATATAGCAATAAGCAAATGAGCAAAGTGATAAGAAAAACGGCTGGGTGATTAACGGATTGTGGAGTGGGAAAGATGGTGGAAGGAACGCAATGAGACGTAATAGAGAATGTAGAAATGATTTTTCTTCCAGCTATGAATCAAATTTCATACGAAACAAGAAAGAAACAAAAGCAAGCGAGTGACAGAAAGAATAATCGCGCGGGGAAAGACGATGAGAGGGAGGAAGAGTGACAGACCGAGTAAGTGTGTGGGTGGTGTAGGGAGAGATGATAGAATGGTGTGTACAATCAACAGGGGTGAATTTGAGGTTGCGAAGAATGGGAGTGCAAAGAGAAAGTGTGACTGACCGGAAAAAGGTTAATGAGCGTGAGGCTCAGCCTAATAAGAAGACAAGCAAATAGGGGGGGAAGTATCGTGGAATAGCAAAGGAGGGTAGGAAAGATAAGTCGAAAAAAAGCGATTTGATGAAGAAGGGCTGAAAAAAAAACGGATTAGTATAACGCATAAAATAAGTAACTTATTACTGAAGGGAAGAAAGGAGAAGACAAACATCGCAATTATTATTATTATTGATGAAAACGACTAAGAACCAAAGGCAGGGACAGAAAAAAAATCAATTTAATCCCATATTTATAAGAAGAAAAAATAAAAGTGGAAAAAATTCTGTCCATGAAGACTGATATTGAACATAGTAGTTCAAGAAAGACGGAAATCAATCGTGGATTATTCGAATATTTGACCTTAGATTCCATAATGATGACTTTTATAAGGAATAATAGTGGAAAATTATGAATACAAGTTATGCTAGTGACAGGGGAATAGAAAACAAAATATAAATTTCCGATTCCAGATTATAAATGTAGAGAAAGTCAGATAACTAGAACATTTTTCTTCTTAGTGGATACGAATCGAATGGTATAGTAACCTATTTTGTAAATAAGCTAATGATAGGCACCGTTATGTACTAGTCATGTATAATTGCAAGCTTGTTCAATTGGTGGCTGTGTTGTACTATATTTTATATCATTATGTACTCAACTCAATTTTATAGTTAATCAAAAGCAAATGATTTTATTATTAAGTATAAGCTAATGAACCATTACTAAATTATTGTAAATAAATTGAATAGAGCGAATAAATTACAGTATTATTTATTATTGCATTCGATCTTTCATTTAATCACGCGATTTAAATTGAAATCTTGAAAATTAATAAATCATTTTATAAGAGTTATACTAGTGGGTATTTATTGAAGAATATTCAAATTGATTAATTGGCTGATTGAAATTCAGTTAGTAGCTTGTCGAAACTAGCATACTTTTAAAATTCCTCAATTAAAAGAATACGTAGACAAGAACAGTATGAGATGAGAAAAAAAATTGCTAAGAGTATAATCTGCATCAATAGGCTACATAATAATTATTTTATATTTAAGAGCTCACCTTTATTTTGAACAGATCGGCCAGCCTCTCGATGGTGTGCACCCTCTTGGATCCTCCTTCAGAAGTGGCGATTTTGATGCGCCCATCCTGGCTCCAAACTTGGCGGTGGCCGAAGCGGTCAGCTGCAGCGTTCAGGATACGCAGCCGGTGTGTCGTCAGGTCTTCGCGGATCGTGACGTTGGTCCCCTTGAGCTTCTTCTTGGCGTCGAAGACCATTCGCCGGGTTCTGTAACTACAGAACCGAATAATAATTGGGCGATCTTTCGGCCGTGTTTGTCCAGACGCAGGGGGTTGTCTTTTCCCAACTCGATGTGACCGGTTGATGTCTTCTATTTTAACGTTCACGTTGAGTTTTTCTCTAAAGAGCTGCATTGCCAGCTGATCTGTGTCCTCTCGCTCACGTTCGGGGATGCCGAAAATACGAAGGCAGTGCCGCCTTCCGTACTGCTCGAGGTCATCGACCTTAAGCTCGCAATTCTCCTCGAGCTCGGTGATCCTTCGATTTAGCCTTTTGTTTTCCTCTTTCAAGGCTTCAAACTCGGCAAACATCGACTGCAGGGCCATTGTCACTGCTGCGTTGACTGCTTCCTCCACCTGCTGTTTCATTTTTAGAAGAAACTCGTCGGACAGGACGCCCGAAATAGACTCGGAAGGTACCTGAGTGGGTGCAGCGTTCCGGCTCGGTGTGCCTCGGTTTCTCCCCATTGTTGACTTGAATGGGTATAAACGGCTTGAAATATATATATATGAACTGCTTTGTCGATAATTTGAACTTATTTAGATGATTACTCGCGAATTCTTTAAATTGATCAAAAAACAATTACACAGTTGTACTCTACTTTCAAAACTGAACACGTTGATATATAGTTTAAAATGAACTTCTTTGATTAACCCTACGAAAAAGCTGTTTGAAAACGGAGCCGAACTAACGTGTGTATCACTCACTGTTCATCAAGAGAGAGAGATTGATCTGAGAACTGTGCGTGGGTGATGAGTTGGATGATGGTAATTGATGAGTTGGTCCTACAGTTTTAGGTGGGTTCCGTTTTAGTATGACTTAACAGAAGAGAACAGTCTTTATAGCTTGCCGATCTAATCGGTCACCCTCACAAAAAGGGCCCAGGACAGCGTTGCTTATCTCATCTGATTGAACAGATACCTGCTACGGCTATCACTTCTCATGAATCAATTAAAGCTCTTATTTACAAATTCATTTATTTAATATGAACTGACATTGAATCATGTAAATCAATGCTAATTAATGTGCATTTTGTTGGCCAATCCAATCGGTCACTCTAACAAAAAGGAGTTTGTAGCTTACATTTATCAAACTGAACAGATACTTGCAACGGCTCACGGCTATCACTTCCCAAATTAAACTTCTCTTCGTTTCTAGTAATTTCTTCTGTTTTCTTAGTTTTTGTCTTCAAAGGTTAATCATTTTTCTCATGTGCTTTGTATGCCTCCTGGAGCCCCCCCCCCCTTCCAAAGAACAATATTTTTTAACTTTTCTAGTAACTATTTTGCACGATACTTGATTACTTTAATTTTGAGAAGTGTAACGTAGAGAAGAGTAAAGTCTCATGAAATTATATGGGATTGTATTGTCACATGTATTGTCACATGTATTGTCACATGTATTGTCACATGTATTGTCACATGTATTGTCACATGTATTGTCACATGTATTGTCACATGTATTGTCACATGTATTGTCACATGTATTGTCACATGTATTGTCACATGTATTGTCACATGTATTGTCACATGTATTGTCACATGTATTGTCACATGTATTGTCACATGTATTGTCACATGTATTGTCACATGTATTGGAACTATAGGTGGAGTGAATCAAGTCAAAAATATTGTATTTAAGGATAGAAATTTATTATTATTATCATTATTATTATTATTATTACTATTATTATTATCACTATTATTATTATTGTTATTATTTATTGTGACAAAATTTCAATGAATGTGAAGGCGCAACAAACGCAAGTCCAAAACTGCTCTCTTCACAAATTTAGAATATGTTAAATCGCCCAAAATATTAAGGTTAATTATAGAAAATTAAGATTTACCATTACCACAATAATCCACTTTAATAATAATAAAATGGTTCCTTTTCACTTGAATGCAACTAATTTGGAAGTTCACTCAAAACGAAACACTGAAAACAGTAAATTGTCGTCTATTATATAAAATTATCCCGGTAAACTGAACTATCTTAAAAAAATGACTAAACAATTCACAGACATAATTCATTGAAATATTTTCAATTCATTTCACACTAAAACTGTCATTGCTACAGTTAAAAACAGAATTCTTTAAAATCTTTATTCTTACCAAGAATACTATGTGATATTGTTAGAATTGTGAAATCTAATTGATTTGATTTACATCTCATGCTTTTGAACTTCAATTTTTCGCTTTTTTCATCGATAACAAACTCTGTTTAATTTTAAGTGTCATATTATATAATCTCATGTTTTGTTCCACGAAAAATTAGAATGTTGTAGGAATACAAAAAGCTGAAAGAATAAATTTGATTTGATCTAATTTTGTCTTTTAAGCTGTTGGAGTATACTACTCACTACCATCTCCCCCCCCCCCCCCCCCCCGGGCAATCAATTCCCCCCCCCCCCCCACCAACCGGTCATGTGACAAGAATGGACAAATATTTGTCCAAAATTCGCAATTTCAAGTGATTGCATCACTTACATTATCATCACCGTAGCTTACATCTTTAAGATCATATCTAAACACCATTGTTCATGATTTCTAGCACTAAAAAAATATCAAATCAAAATTTATTCAATCAATACCATAATAATTACAAAAATCCTTTTAGTTAAACTTCATAAATACAGAATATTTTATATCAGTAATTCACCTTAAGAAACCCAACTATAAAAAACTATGTGTTGGAGTATATGAGTCTGTTAATATTATTATTTTGTTTTAGTGCTATATAATATATAGCTGAAATATTTTTTCAAAAATGAAGTTAGTTGTTAAAATGTAATGTTAAATGATAAATGTTAGTGCATATTATGTAAATAAACAAAATTAGAAAAGGTGAAAAATTAAAAAAAAAAATAAAAAAATTAGAATATAGAATATAGAAATTGATTTATTCAACACAGCATATACAGTTATACATACAGTTGAATATCGTCTTTACCAGCAGCATCAATTGAACAGAATTAAAATGAAATGCAGAGAACATAGCAAACACACAACAACAAACAGACAACGACCAAAAAGAACATGAACAAACGATCAACAGTGAACATCCTTTACAAAAAAAACAAAAAAAAAAAACATGTGATAATACTTTAAAGCTAATTGTAACTATATTGACTAGATGTATATTTGTTACTCCTCTCATTCATAACTAAATACTAACTACTAGACTTTTTTAGAATTAATAATTTTATTGGTTGACCAAAAACTCCTGCACACTATAATATGCCTTTCTCACTAGAAAAGCGAATAAACCTGACTTGAAATTGTTCATATTATTTGACGCCTTCAGCTGTACTGGCAAATGATTATAGAGTTTTGACCCAATATAAGAAGGCGTCTTCTGAAACAATTGAAGCCTGTGTCGTTTAACTGCTATCTGATTGCCTCCTCTAGTGTTGTATTTGTGTATTTGGGAGTTAATAGTATGTTTGGAAATATTGTTGTGAGTGAAGACTAGAAGTTTGTACATGTAAATCGATGGCAAAGTCAAAATTTCCAAGTCTATAAAAGCGTTTTTGCACGATTCATTGAACTTAAGTCCAGCCAGATATCGAATAGCTCTTTTTTGTAATATAAATTACCTAGAGGAGGAGGAGGAAGAGGAGGAGGAGGAGGAAGAGGAGGAGGAGGAGGAGGAGGAAGAGGAAGAGGTGGAGGAGGAGGAGGAGGAGGAGGAAGAGAAAAAGGAGGAGGAAGAGAAAGAGGAAGAGGAAGAGGAAGAGAAGATGCTCATCTATATTATCTACTATGGTTTGTATGTGATGTTAATAATTTTTGTTTTCTCATATTCAAAATATGTAAATTCAAATGAATAAAGAAAGACAAACTTAAAAAAAATCTAATCCAAAGTCGAAGTCAAAAAAGGTACCCAGTAGCTATTCGCCACCCCCAAAAAAAATATTGCGGATCCACCACTGAGCGAAATAGAAATCGTCCATTGAACGCACCTTATCAAAGCCATACAAAGTTCGCACAGCGTTTCTCACGCTAACAAAACTTGTACTGTATATTATACTCGTCTACAACCATAATTAAGACAGAACGGCCGCATAAATCTCGAAAATACATTCTTTGAAATCGCATCGTCAAGCTCTCTATCTTATACTTGACTCGTGATATATACAATACATGAAATATATATATAATACTGGTGATATGGTGTGCACACAATGAATAAATATAGCGTCGTTATTAGCATCGTGTTGAATAGGGTAGGGCCATTCATCAAACAGGGCTGCTGTTGGTTGTTGGTGAACCAGTTGCTGCGCGCACGAAAGTTTTGCGTACTTAGAAACGGTCTCTCGTCGTTCCAAACGATATTGTACAGTAATATAAGTGAGATGGTCCAGGCAAGATAGCTGCGGTATATGTCATCGCCTAGGAGTGACGTGGGGGGGGGGGGGTGAAAGAGAAATATTGGGTGTAAGGGGTGAAGAAGAGGAAGAGGAGGAGAAGAAAGTGATGAAAGGGAAGGAGAAGAAAGAAGATGCGGAGAAAGAGAAAAGGAGAATGGGGAAGAGAAGGAGCAGGAGGATGAGAGGGAGAAGATAGAAAGGGAGAAGATGTTGATGAAGACAAGGAAGGGAAAGGGGAAGGAAGCGTGTAAGGAGGAGGAGCAGGAGCAGGAGGAGGAGGAGGAGGAGGAGGAGGAGGAGGAGGAGGAGGAGGAGGAGGAGGAGGAGAAGGAGGAGGAGGAGGAGGAGGAGGAGGAGGAGAAAGAGATTAAGGCAAAGGATAATAAAGAAGATGCCCAGAAAGATGAGAGAAGAGAAGGAGCAGAAGGATGAGAGAGAGAAGATAAAGAGGGGGATGTTGATGAAGATTAAGACGAGGAAAGAAAAGGGGAAGGAAGCGTGTAAGGAGATGGAGCAGGAGGAGGAGGTAGAGGAAGAGAAAGAGGATGAGAAAGAGGAAGAGAAAGAGGAGGAAGAGGGAGAAGAAGAGGAGGAGGAAGAGGAAGAGGAAGAGGAAGAGGAAGAGGAAAAGGAAGAGGAAGAGGAAGAGGAAGAGGAAGAGGAAGAGGAGGAGGAGGAGGAGGAGGTGGAGAAGATAGAGAACGAAGTAGATGAAGAAAAAGATGATATTTTGATATTTATTTGTTATATGTATCCTATGTTGCCAGGTCTAATAAGACCTATGGCAAACACTATACTAATAAATATAGCCAAAAAGATATATTACAAGACATAAAAGTAATTAACGTAGAAATAAGGTATAAAGATTAATTTAAAAAAATAAAAATACAGATTTGCTAATAATAAAACATAACTCATGAAATTTATAAACCAAAAAAAGAAGTAAAAAGAAAAAAGAATAACTGGGAAATAATTGATAGAGGAAAGGTAGAAAGAGAAAAAGCAGATGAAAAGGAGAAGCAAAAGGAGAAGAAAAAGAAAAAGAAGAGGTGGATTAGATTTGATAAATTTTCAGAATTTAATTAAATTTAATATCAATTTATTATCATAATTAATTTATTTAAAATTAATTTTCTTTATTAATTTAATATTTAATTTGAATTTAAATTTTACAGAATTTAATTACATAAATTTACATTCATGTAAATTTACAAATTTTGCATACGAATGGCTAAAAACAAAATTATCAACATCACATTGATATATACAATAGTAAACTTAGATAATGCTATTTTTATAGTGCAAAGAATTATGTACAATGATCTCAATTGTATGATATTAATGATATTAACTACAGTTATGACAATGTACGCGATGCAATTACATGAAGTAATTACATGGAGACACCAGTCTTGTGTGGAAACAGAAGAACAAAAAGAAGAAAGAGAAAGAAATGAAAAAGATGGAGAAGGAGGAGGAGGAGGAGGAGAAGAGAGAATGGGTGAAGAATAAAAAGAAGAAGAAAAAAGAAGAAGAAGAAGAAGAAGGAGAAGAAGAAGAAGAAGGAGAAGAAGGAGAAGAAGGAGAAGCAGAAGAAGAAAAAGAAGATGTCGCGAAGATACAGCCCGGGTCGTCTCGTAATAGCGAAAGTTAAAGCACGACTCCCCTGTGACAAGCGTCCGCTATCATATCAGAGGATATGCCTCCTCACACACACACACACACACGTCCGCAGTTTTTCGCACGCACACTTTCTCGCGTGTATGTTTGTATCCTTTTGACGATTTACGACCAATAATAACCGAGCTGTACACCCTCCACAGGGGGCTCCCGCTTTATGCCACTACGACGATATTATTATGACCCTGGAAGTCATATAAGAAGAAAAAGGAGGAGGAGGAAGAGTTGTAGGAGGAGGAAAAGGAGGAGGAAAAGTAGGAGGAAAAGGAGGAGGAGAAGGAGGAGGAGATGGAGGAGAAGGATGAGGAGGAAAAGAAGTCTTCTTACAAACACACACACTTTGAAACACTAAATCGTAAAAAATATCGACTTAAACCATCAAACCCTACTCTCCACTTCCCACCCCCTTTTACCCCCAAAGATTGACCCAATTACGGAGACAAATTCCCCCTACCCCCACCCCACCCCATCCACAACACAAGGATAATACACCACTATCAAGAAATCAGAACATCCGTAAAAGCCGGGCGAGGGTCTTTATGGGTGTTTCATCCTAATCTGAAGATGCTCTATACACCGGAATCGTTTCTACCAAATTTAGTCCCTAACGACCAAACTTTCTTAAATGCCTGCACTAACTGGGTTTATTCAAGCCTTTACTAAATCACCACAAGTCTTGTGAATGAATAAGGCGGATCAACATTTGGTTCTCAACTTAGAATGTCACTGAGTTCATCAATTTTATGGCGTGGGTTCAAAAATTGGAATAAACAAGATTTAAAAGTTGTGGAACTTGGGTGATTTCCCCTAAGAAGATATTGACTGGACTGGTGTTAATAGGCCGTTGTTCATTAAGAGGGTGTTTAAGATCCAAAAGAAAGCGATTAGGTGTATGGAAAGAGTGCGAAATATTGTCAGTTGTGGTTTAGGGGGCCCAACTTTTTCAATTCTAACCTGTGTTCGAATTGTGGATGAATGCCTTAGAACAAGAAATCTTAATAAAGAGCACTCTTCAAGCCTTCAAGACTAGATATAACCTCTACAATACAATCCAAGGATACTTCCTGTTCTTTTCTATGTCTTCTTCCTCCTCTTCTTCTTCCCTATGTATTTAACCAATACAAAACCAAAACAAGAAGTTCGAAACACTTAATTAGCTCCTACAGATAATCCCATATCAGGCCGACAGACCAAAACAGGATCCTAATTAAATCATTCTATTCACGCCCAGAAAAAGGCCTTCAGGCTACTTGACAATCAAAAAGGTCCAATGATATGCTACTTCACACCACTCAACCAACAGACGGCTAGTTTCGAAATTATCATTCAGTTCTAACGAGATCTTTTTCTGACATTGATGATGGCTTGTAATAGGCAAGGGACGCTGGGTGAAGGAGAGTGAGCTACAACGGGGAGATAAAATAGGAAAAGGAAAAGGAGAAGATGATGAGGAAGAGGGAGAAGAAGCGGAAGATAAAAAAAGAAGAACAAAGAAGAAGAGGAGGAAGAGGAAAGAGAAGAAGAGGAAGTAGAAGAAGAGGAAGGAGAAGGAGAAAAAATATGAAAAAATGAGGAGAATAAGAATAAAAAGAACCAGTAAGGTAGATTGAAGATAGAATAAGAAGAAAAAGAAGAGGTAGAATAAGAACAATAAGAAGAAGATAAAGAAAAAAAGAAGAAGATGAAAAAGAGGGTGAAGAAGAGGAAAGAGAAGATGATGAAGAAGAAGGAGAAACAGAGGAGGAAGAAGAAATAAAAGAAGATGAAGGAGAAGGAGGAGAATAAAAAAGATTATGGCAAAATGAGAAGAACAAGAAGAAAAAATAAGAAAAAGTACAAGATGAAGGAAAAATAGGAAATAACGAAAAGAGGAGAAGAAGAAAAAGAGTTGCAAGATAAAATAAGACGAAGTAGTAGAAGAAAATAGTGGAGAAGAAAGGTGATGGTGGATGAGAAGGAAGAAGTGGAAGGGGGGAGATGAAGATGAATATCGAGAGGAAAGAAAAGAAGAAAATGGAGTAGAAGGATAGCTACAAACCAAGATTTGATGAAGGGGAAAAAGAGAAAATGAAAATTAGGAAGACGAAGATCAAGAGAGCAGGAAGAGGAAGATCTAGAGAGGAGGAAGAAGAAGGAGAAGAAAAAGGAGAAGAAGAAGATAATGAAGAGGAGGATTATTCGTGTGGATGAGAAAAAGAGAAAAGACGAAGGAGAAAGTTAGAAGATGATTGAAAAATCAAAATAAGAACCAGAAAAAAGAGGAAGAAGTAGATGAAAAAAAAGAAAGTAGAGAAAGATGAAGCAGATGAAGGAATGGAAACAGATAATTGAAAATACAAAAGAAGAACAAGAATAATTGGAGAATGAAAAAGGAGAAAATTTCGGGAAATTTCTGCTATTTAATAAAAGAGAGAAGAGGATGATGAAGTAGATGAAGAAAAAGAAGCAGATGATGATCGTGATGATGATGAAGGAAAAAAGAAGCAGACGAAGAACAAGAAAAGAAAGAGGAGAACAAAGAAAATATGAAGAAGAAATTTAGAAGATGATTGAAAGACAAAAAAAGAAGAACCAGAAAAAGAAGTAGAAGAAAAATACGAAAGAAGAGAAAGATGAAGGACATGAAGAAAATTAAATAGATGATTGGAAATAAAAAATAAGAACCATAGTAGGTGTTGAAAGAAGAAGGAGAAATAGAAGAAAGAAGAGGATGATGAAGGAGATGAAGAAAAAGAAGCAGATGTTAATGATGATGATGAAAAAAAAGGAGCAGATGATGATGATGATGAAGAAAAAGAAGCAGACGAAGAAGAAGAAACAAGAGGTATAAGAAGAAAGTAAGAACAAGAAGAGGTAGTTATATTTTTGATTAGGGTACCTGCTGTCAAAAGGGAGTTTTTTCATCGTGACCACGTCCTAGCCCAAGTGGTCTATCAACTTCTTCTTTGCAACAGTTTTATTTTTTAGGGTTCATTTTTTTGTGTTATTGTTCTCGACGTTAAGAAAGAAACCAGTCTTCCGGTTTGCGGAGGCACGTTGAACACCTGCTGCTTGATATGGGAAGAAAGAGAAGAAGAAGAAGAACAGAATTAGAAGAAGAACAGAATTAGAAGAAGAAAAAATAAAAAAGAAGAAAAAAGTCGTCCACTGACAGTCCACACATGAGTGAGCCCCTTGCTTCGGCCGTTCCCACCTAGATAAACTCTGACTTGGACATGGGTTTGTAATGCGTTTGGTCAGAGTCTTGACAGGAGTCATGAGTGGGATAGGCACTAGTGGAACAATTAAATTGATGTGAATTATCAATAATTGAATAATTTTTGATTTTATTAAATGTTGGAATAATATAATAACTATTAACAATTGTGGATTGGAATAATCCAAGGATATTACAATTATAAGCAATTGTTGAATCAATGCAGATGGTGATTCTTAATTTAACTCTATCAAATGCAGTGAAGAATTTCGATATACGAACAAAATTTATTGTAGTAACAATTATTTGAAGATATTGAAGTATTCAAAAACAATTGAGAAAACTTTAGTTGATGAAGCCTTTTATAGTGAACAAGATTTTCTTACAGATCAATATTGAGCCTCACCTCAGCTAATTGAGATTGTAAATGTGAATAAGATTGGTAATATTGTATGTATACGTAATTGTTGTTTTGTTTTGACTTGTTTGATACTCCATAACCAGTCTTCAAGACGAAATCATAAAAATAAAAAATAAAATTAAAATAAATACAAATGCGAAAATTTGCTGAATGCCATAATCCAAAAATCGGTATCTACGACTACATTATAATGTAGACAGAATAGGTTAGAAAGCGATGTCTTTATCCCATGGATTATTAAACTAGTTGTAAAATGAAATAATGAAGCTATTTTAACACTACTGTCACTTACACACTATCACACTGTCACTGTCACACTACTGTACTGTCAGTACAGGAGACTAAACCAATCAGAATTCAGGATTTCTCTTAAACATTGAATTAAGTGTCGAAATGAACATTATGCAATCAGCTGATTTGAACATTTCCATTCCTTTCAAACTGGATTCCAAATCGAAACTGCCAAAAACAATCACGCATTTTATACGTCATGTTATATCATGAATAATAAGATTTGAAGTTGTCACAACCACATTTATTGAAAACAGTGAGACACTGGTTTCGTTAGTTACACCATTATCAATCTCAAACAATCTAAAACTGAAGTACAGGGTATAGCTTAATATATACTAAACACGGAATAATACTATAGGCCGAGGGAGAAAGTGCCTCTGATAGGTCGACCTTCATTGAAGATTTGTGATTGACTGAAGGCTAAAACAAGACACGCCCACTGGTGGGAGGAGCAAAAAGCGAAAATGAGTGTCAAAATTAAGAATCAAAACCGGGAAAAAGCAATAAACATGAACAATACACTAGTAGGCTGAATTTAAAATTCAATATTAAAAATTTAAGCTCACTGAAATGCTGCCAAGGTCAACCAAGAAAAACACGAAATTGACCTTGACTGCATTTCAGTGAGCTTAATTTTTTTTATTTTAAAATTTTAAAATTTTATCCTACTAGTGTATTGTTATTGTTTGTTGCTTTCAATGTGTTTCCGATTTTGGTTCTTGATTTTGACACTTATTTTCGCTTGCTGCTCCTCCCACCAGTGGGCGTGACTTGCTATGGCCTTCAGCCAATCACAGACCTTCAATGAAGGTCAGTCTATCAGACACACTTTCTCTCTTGGCCAATAGTATCATTCCGTGTTAAGCATATATTAAAATACCCTTTACTTTAGTTTTAGTTTCTTTGAGATTGATACTGGTGTAACAACTGAAATTAGGATCTCACTGTTTTCAATATATTCAATATGATTATGATAACTTGAAGTCTTATTATTCATTATGCATATCTTTCACAATATCACCTTCGCCACTGCAAAGAAAGTTATATTTTGGGCAAGCTATCGGAATTATTGGTAAGTTAAACTGAACGTAATTTATTGGTAGTCGGGGATAAAATATTGTATGCAACGATTTTATTTTGCCTCAAGTCAACTCACGAGAACTAACATAAGACTTACTAAAGTTGTCTGAAGTCTACACTTTTGCTTAAAAAGGCAGACATAAATGAGCTATGTTCGTTTCAGATAGAAGGGAGAGTCATTGCCTTTGCTGACGATACAGCATTACTGTTTGAGGGAAACACCTGGTAGGAGGTTTTTCGTTTGGCAGAGGAAGAATTGTTGAAAGCTAACAAATGGTTGAGAGAGAATTTGCTCACAATAAATGCAACCAAAACAAAATTCTTGGCCTTTTCTCTGACAGAGCGTACGCGACCACCTGACTCTTCAATCAAATTGCATCACTGTGGAAGGATCAACAACACATGTGATTGCCCCTCAATTCAACAGGTCAACGAGATGAAATATTTAGGTACAATAGTGGACAACTAACTCAAGTGGGACAAGCACATCAATCAATCAGTAACCAGGATTAAGAAACTTCTATATAAATTTTATCAACTGCGTAAAATCCTAAACTATGATACAATGAAAACCGTTTACTTTTCATTAGTCCAATCAATCTTAAGATACGTCATAATTGTCTGGGGAGCTACACATTTCATCCATATTGAACCACTTTATAAAATTCAAAAACGTATTTTAAAAATAATAATTGGTTTCAAGGAGAATCAATTCCCCACGAACATTCTCTTCAAGGACAGTAAAGTACTCAGTGTGAGACAACTCTACGTCCAGGCTATCATCACAAGAATGAAGAAAAACACCAAAGAATTAAGACTGGTAAATCAAATCCACCAAACAAGGCAAAGAAACACAAATTCAATCGTACCAAGGATGCACACAACTTTGGACAACGAAATAACATTTACCTAGGACCGAAAATTTACAACATAATACCTGCTAACATTAAAGAAGAAATTAACACATATCATTTTAAAAAGAAGTTTAGTCATTGGAGAACTTAGTAAGACTGTAAATAGTTAAGCAACTACTTTTTTCGTTCTTTTTCATGACTTATTTTAAACTTTTCAACTAATTTCATTTTTCACTTTTATTTAATGTATTGTAATTATTCACTTTTATAACTTACAAACTAATATCTTGAGTAATACAGAAAAAATTTGAATCAGAAAAACCCCAGCACATAGTATTATAGTGGGGTATATTGATTTATTAATTACATTTTTATATTTAAAAAGACTTGAGGCATAAAATTGTTATCGTTGTATTGTATATAATATTATATTATCCATTCATTGTATTTTAAATGTTTTTGATAAATAAAATTTGATTTATTAATTAATTAAAACAATTGTTGCATAGTAGTTGCACTACTATACAAGTGTGGGAGGTTTTTTAATTTAAGGTTCCTTTTTGTATTATGGGAGGTATCGCGTATCGGCTCCAACCAATTACATGGATAGTTAGAAGACTACTCTAATGATTGAAAAGAATCCGACAAGAATCATTAGGCTCCCGCACATTATCTCCCTACTTATCAAACCTCTCTTTTCAATTATTTTTTCAATCCTCCCTTTCTTTTCAATTCTTTTTTCAATCCTCCCTTTTACTGATTGTTGGCGGTTCCTTGTCAATATTCTCAAACTATTCTCACATCATTCAACAACGTTTCTTCCCTAAAATAGCGTGCATCCATCCCGCTGTTAAGAAAGGAAACGGTTAGTTGTGTTGACACAGTAGACCTATATGTCTACTAGATACGGACCTAAACGGAAACGGCAGTCTCCCCACCCTGTATACTAATAATACACGACGACATTAATCCTAATCTTTAGCAGTTGGCAAACAAAGTTAGCAGAGCTGGCAGAAGATAAGTTATCGGACAAATTCGTTGTCTGTTTACAGTCACAGCTTGGTTTGCACAGCTTGGGTTTTGTGTGGGTCCTGGTTGTTGGTGGGGGGGGGGGGGGAGGTATAGATGAAGGGGGGTTGTTATGGTGGGGGGGCTGTTAAATTGAGGGGGGTTGATGAAGGGGGGGGGGGGGTGAGAATCGAGCGAATATTTGGATGAATGGCCGTTACACGGATGGACGGACGAAAGGTCACCTGAGTAAATAAACTTGTTGTTGGGGAAGGTTTTGATGAGGGGAGGGGGTTTTGTTATGAGGGGAGGTGGTTTTAGTGGTAAGGGGGAATTTTGAAGAGTCATCAATCGAGTCAATTGGTCGAGTCAACTGTCGAGTCTGTGACTAGTTTCAATGTTCATTTTTTGGAGGATGAGGCTTACATAAGTCTGAGACCTGTACGTGGGTAATGAATTGGATGTTAGTGATTAATGAGTTGAACCTTTAGTTTTAGGTGGGTTCCGAAACACCGAAAATCAATTTTACATAAGAGAACAGAATCCTTTTTGCTGGCTAATCTAATCGGCAAACCTTACAAAGAGGGCCCGGGAGTTCGCAGCTTAGCTCTATCTGATTGAACCTGCTACGGCTCACAGCTATAATATTTTGGTTGTAACGGTAGTAGAGTTGAACTTCCGTATAAAGAAATGAATTATTTAGGCCAAAATTCGTTTTAGAGAAGTATTCGTTAATGAGAGGTCATCTTGCCAAGATTGCAATGGTTGAGTTCATGGGAGTCTCACCTTTTACCGGTAAATGGAATTCTACCTTCAATTGAGGCTTTTGAATGGTCTATTCATATTTTTGAACGACTGAATTTGAATGGATTCTAACCGATAAATGAAATTTTACAAAAAATAAGGCTTTTCATTGGCGTAGTCAAACTTTTGAACGTCTAAATTTGAATAAATCGATCATACGCCTTAGTTTCCGGTAAAAGTACATTCACCGGTGAACGGTAAGGCTTCCATGAACTCAATCAATGTCAAGTGCACGATTTAAGTCTTTATGTAGAGTACCTCGCTATCTATAAACGCGTTATACAGAATATTGGCTTTGATCATATCATACTATTTTCTAGCTATTATACTTCAAGTTACTTTAGTGTTATATTTATTATACTCTATATTCTACTGTCATAGAACACGGATGAGTTACATTTTATATAATCAAAATCATTAATGGCTAAAAGAAAGAGTAATTGACCGAACGAAGAGAGGTCTCTGCTTCAAGTCAACCCTGTCTTGCATTTGTCTGTCTGTCTGTTTGTAATATATTCATACGTGTGGACCTAATTCAATGAAATTTTATATGGAACTTCCTTTAAGGAACATCCAGCAATGTATGTGTAAGGATTTTCGGAATTTGCTTGCATTTCAAGGATATTTTCAAGAAAAAAAGAATGCTATTTAGGCTTTCTTCTATGGGAAACATATCATTTTTAAAATGAGCTTCTCCATCATATGCAATTAGAATTAGATTTGAGGATAGCCATCTTATCCATCTTGTTGAGCCTTGAGATGAATTAAGTTATCATTCACAAGAATAACATATTTTTTGAAAGAAACAAATCATTTCGTATATTTCAATTCAGAACAATTGAATTTCAATTAAAAACAACTGATTTCAATTTCTTATTTCAATGAAGAACTACTACTGTAGTATTCATATAACTTGG
This sequence comes from Conomelus anceps, assembly GCA_948455865.1. Classification (NCBI taxonomy): domain Eukaryota; kingdom Metazoa; phylum Arthropoda; class Insecta; order Hemiptera; family Delphacidae; genus Conomelus; species Conomelus anceps. The sequence goes on from OX418219.1 coordinate 3,812,372, forward strand.
CAGTGTGTAGAAGATAGGAGGACTTGCTAGATCTAAACCCAACTGCTGCCAAGTTATATGAAAACTACAGTAAGTGAATGATAATTATACAAATTTTATTAATATTGTTCTATAAATTCATTTATCAAACAGGCGAAATCTGACTTGGGCAATCAGCTGTCTGGTAAATAGAAAAAGGGGCTTGGTGGTGTGATACTGAGTGACCTTTGTAGAAAAGAATCATGAATTAGACCACACAAATTGAATCGAGGGTTAAATCTGATGATTGTGTTTAATTTTGCGATCGTGATTATTATTGAGTGAGGTTCCTCTGTGTAAGCACCGTTATTCTTGGTCGTAAGGTCTACTATTCACAGAACTACTGGTATTGGTATTAGTATATTAGTTTCAGGGTTAAAATGTTGAAGTCCTTCTACCATTCTACCATACATTGTGAACCATAATGAAATGTTCTTGAATTCAGTCTACCATACAACTCAAAAACCTACCGCACACTCCACTATATTCTCTATCTGAGATAAACTCAACATCTGGAATAAATTCAACATAAAATCATCCCTAAGTAAAGATGTGATCTCTCTAACAAAACATGAATTGAAACTACTTACTTGGGTCCATTCTTATGTGGGGAACAAAAACAGGACAGGATCAAAGAATAAAAACAGATTCGCGAACAGAAAAGGGAAGAGGATGTTGAGCAGGAAAAAAGGGTTGAAGAAGATAGGGATTGCGGCTGATAAAAGGGACAATGGAACGATGTTTGGTGGGATATGGGAAGGTCGAGGAGGGAGTGAAGAGGAAGAGGGGTGGAACAAAGAGGGTTCAATCAACAAGTGGTTCGAAAACCTCTTGTTGTGTTGGAGTGCTCGTGTGGTACACGAGAATTTTCTTTAGTGGCTCAGCTGCAGTGCAACTGAGAGGGCATCGGAAATTCTTACAAGGTCACAAGATTTCGAGTTAGAACTTCAAGGTCATCAACTGAAAACTTCAAGGTCATTGTTAGATATAAAAATGCGCTAAAAACTTAGTAATCAAACGAAAAACTATTAAAGAATATTTAAAGGCCATCAGTTGCCAGATACTGAATGCTCCAACATAGTCGGCCTTACTGAACACTATGGAATTAAACTTGACTTGGACTTGAACTGAAGCACCTAAGTGCTTGTAATCTGAAAGACACGTTCGTCACAAACCTTAAATGATAAACTTGTGAAGGGTTTTTTCAAGAAATTGATGAATTTGATGTATTTTAAAAAAATACTGAGGAGAGCAGGTCTTTGCATGACATTTTATTTATTGAGCTATGCGCTGCTATTAGACGTTGTGAATAAAGTGTGGTGTGGTATGAAACAAATTGAGTGACCAGGTCTATGCAAGAAATTCAAACATTTATTGATCTATGCGTTGCTATCATGGCTGGTGTGAATAAAGTTGAGTTAGTGGACTCTGTTGAGTGACTGGAGTCGATTGCTGATCTGTTGAGTCGACGGGAGTCTTACTGCAAGATGTGAGAAACAGCTGTGATTGACTCGAATTTTTATTCACATCAAACAACAAGAATCCCCGAGTCAAATATATGAGATACTCAGCTGATTCAACTTCTCTCACACTAAGTAATATTAGAAGGTAATTGTCATGTGTTATATTTCAAATGATCAAACAGATGATTCATTTGGTTGCCATGGAATCATAAGAAACTCTTCATTCGAAAAATGGACTAGTTAACGCTATGATTATTCAATGTCCTATTAATTATGTTCTATTATTTCATCAAATAAAATACAAATTCAGATACAACAAAGTGGCGACGAAGTAAATACAGACATCGTAGAGTGCAATGAAGATTAATATACTAACGAACTGTAAGTAATAAATTATATTTATATTTGTCAAGATGGACGAAAATCAATTCGCTGCGTTGTTAGCAGCTCTAACAACGAGTAATGAGCGTATTGCTTCATTACTTTCACAATCGCAATCGCAACGGGCATCAACCAACATTGCGAGCAGCAGTAACATGATACTGTTGAATAATTTTGAAAATTTCAATCCTACAAAAGAGACTTTTCGTCAATATAAGAACCGATTTGAAAACTACTTACGTATGAAAAATGTTTTTGAAGATAAATCTATGTGTGCCACAATTTTGATAAATTGTATTGGCTGTGAACACTATAATTTACTTTGTTCATTGGTGGCACCTAGATCACCTCCAGATATGACATACGACGAAATAATTATTGCTCTAGAAAAACATTTGTCCCCAGCACCTAATGTTATTGTTGAGCAACACCGGTTCTTGTCTCGTTTCCAATCAGAGAAAGAATCCATATCTGACTACATCACATCGTTGCGCACATTTATCTCAACTTGTGACTTTAATTGTGAGTGTAAGACGTCAGTTGCTAATTTATTCTTGCGTGCTCAATTTCTTCGTGGACTTAGGAGCTCACATATACGAGAACAATTGCTTATTATTCCAAATCTGACGTTTGAAATGGCAGTAGAAAAAGCCTTAATAATTGAAGCTTCTCAGGTAGGCAATCAAGAGCTGTCGCAACTGGGTTCTTCACAATCAAGTGTTGAATCTATCAATAGAGTTTCGCGGCCATCTAGTCATACTACACCAAAACAGTTTAATTCGAATAATTATTCCCGGCCTACATTAAATCTTCATGAATTAGGTATTGAGAATATGTGTTTACGTTGTGGTCGATCAAACCATATAGCTCGTGACTGTCGCATTAATACCAGTAAGCTACAGTGTGACTTATGCCATCGCAGGGGTCATGTTGCAAAAGTTTGTATCACTACACTTACAAAGAATAAGTCAAATGAAAAGGTACAAGCAGTTGAATACCAACATGATGATTATATTGCAGATATTCAACATATACATGATCTCTCTAGGAGTAATCGAATTATTGACATATTCAGTGGAGCATCTTGTGCAATCGAGAATGCTGGAAAATACTATGTGGATATTCATATTGAAGATCAAGTACAACGCTTTGAGGTAGACTCTGGCGCAGGTTACACACTCTTGCCAGAACACATCTATAATAACCTTGGTTTAAACAACAAACTGCAAACTACAAATATAAAATTTCGATCATATACTAATAGTATTTTTGAACCATTGGGTTTTGTGCAAGTTCCAATTCAATACAAAGGTATGAAAACAACGGATGTAATGTTTATAGTACAAAATAATTTTACACCCATACTGGGTCGAACTTGGATTCGCCGTTTAAAAATCAACTTACCTGATCTTGATGAACCTCAAACCCCAAACACTATGGAAATCAATTCATGCTCAATCGAAGATACTATCAATGACATTTTCAAGAAATATTCTGATATATTTGAACCAACAGTGGGCTTAATTCCAGGGTTTACATGTTCATTGAAACTTAGAGATAAGGCAAAACCTGTGTTTCTAAAGGCACGTGATGTACCTTTTGCATTGCGTCAAGCTGTTGATGAGGAGCTTGATGCCCTGGAACGTGGTGGCATCATTGAGAAAATAGACTGCACTGATTGGGGCTCACCTCTAGTTGTGGTGCCTAAGCCAGATGGGAAAGTGCGTCTGTGTGTGGACTATAAAATTGCTGTCAACCCTCAATTACAAGCAGCTCACTACCCAATACCAAAGATTGATGAAATACTTCACAACCTTCGAGATTCAAAGTTCTTTTGTACACTAGACCTCTTCAAGGCCTATTTACATGTGGCTGTTGATGAAGATAGTAAAAATGTACAAACTATATCAACACATCGTGGTACATTTCGTATGAACAGATTATCCTTTGGGATAAAATCGGCACCAAGTGAATTCCATCGTATCCTAGATCAAATACTTAATGGACTGGTGGGTGTCACAACTTACTTTGATGATATTGTTGTACATGGACCAACATTGGCAGACTGTATACAAAACCTAACCTCCTGTCTTACACGACTACAAGAATTCAACTTGCACATAAATAAATCAAAGTGTCAGTTTTTCAAGGAAAAGATTTCTTATCTTGGCTATATTATTGAGTATAACAAGATTTCAAAATGCCCAGACAAGGTAGCAGCAATCATTCATGCCCCTCGACCAAAGGATGCTGTAGGGGTTAAACATTTCTTAGGTCTGATTACATACTATTCCAGGTTCATCCCAAATGCATCAACAAGGACATATCCATTGAGGTGTTTATTGAAAAAGGATAAGAAGTTCCAATGGTCACCCTCCTGTGAGTCTGCTTTTGTCAACCTGAAAAATGAAATTGCAAGTGACAGAGTATTGATGCCATTCAATCCATCTTTACCTATAACTGTAGCATGTGATGCCAGTCCATCAGGAGTTGCAGGTGTTCTATCTCATATAGTAGGAAATGTTGAACGCCCAGTAGCATTTGCATCCAGATCTCTGACAGTAGCAGAACAAAATTATAGTCAGTTGGACAGGGAGGCACTAGCCATTAAATTTGCAGTACAAAAATTCCACTCATATATTTATGGAAATGAATTCACACTTATCACAGATAATAAACCATTAGCAAGAATTTTTCATCATGACTCAAAAATACCATCTATGACATCTTCTAGACTACTTCGATATGCTGCATTTCTCAGTGAATATAACTATAGAATCCAAGACCGAAAAAGTGAGGAACATTCTAATGCTGACTATTTTTCAAGGGCACCTCTAAAACTGAGAGAAAGTAACATTTTGCAAGATGATGACATCATTCACTCTCAGACAATTAATCAAATATCAACAGCCACCATAACAAGTGAAGTGATTGCTGCAGAAACCAAAAATGACTCTGAACTATTGTTGTTAAAAGAGGAATTACTATCTGGCAAATGTTACAATGTAGAATATACACTACAAAATGGAATCTTATTCCGGGGTCACAGGATAGTAATACCAAAGAATCTTCGTTCCAGTGTTCTAGATGAACTTCACCATACACACCTAGGAATAGTGAAGATGAAAAATCTTGCAAGACGATACTGTTACTGGAAAAATATTGACAAAGATATTGAACATCTTGTCCGGCAATGTAGGAGCTGTGCTGAAATTAGATCCAGTCCAACGCCAATTTCCAACCATCACTGGGAGGAGCCAGCATCTAACTTCCAAAGAATACACATTGATTATGCTGGACCATTTTTAGGGTATTTTTTCCTCATTGTGATTGATGCAAAATCCAAATGGCCAGAAGTCAAGATCCAGAAAGATCCACCTACCAGTACATCGACAATACGGATGCTCAAGGATATTTTCAGCATCCATGGGCTACCACAGATAATTGTCTCAGACAATGCAACAACGTTCACAAGTTCTGAATTCATGACATTTTGTGAAATGAATGGAATTGTACAGAAGACAATAGCACCTGGACATCCAGCCACAAATGGCTTAGCAGAAAGGAATGTACAGACACTTAAACAGAAATTGAAGTCCATGTCACATGAGACTATGTCCATTCATGATAAAGTAAGAGACATATTGTTCCGTTACCGAGCTACACCTCTGCAAACAGGGAAGTCTCCATCTGAACAATATTTGGGACGCCAAATAAGAACTAAGCTCGATTTATTGCTCCCTCCAGAAGCAGCACCAAAAAACAAGACAATTTTGCCAGTGAAACGCCAGTTAAGCGTGGGAGATCGTGTGCAGTCTCATTGGTACACTAACAATAAAACAATATGGAAATTTGGTTGTGTTAAAAAACGATTGGGCAGCCTAAACTATCAAATCGAGTTGGATGAAGGTCGCCTAATCAAGAGGCACATTGACCAACTGAGATATTGTGAAGTGAAACCGAACAAACCACAAACAACACCAAATGTGAGTGATATAGAGGCTAACCCTAGGAATACAGAAAACTCCTATGTTTTCCCTTCAGAAATCAGAGTTGAACAGGATGGGGACCAACAGAACAATAGACCAATAGTTGTTATACCAGACGTTGAACCATTGATTCCACTGGATGCTGAACCAATACAGCAAAACAGACCAAGACGTCAACGCCAACCTCCACAATATTTAAGAGACTATATTACATAATTATTGTTATAAAGTGCTATATATACTTAAATTTATTTCTAAAATAAGCGTGGGAGAGTGTCATGTGTTATCTTTCAAATGATCAAACAGATGATTCATTTGGTTGCCATGGAATCATAAGAAACTCTTCATTCGAAAAATGGACTAGTTAACGCTATGATTATTCAATGTCCTATTAATTATGTTCTATTATTTCATCAAATAAAATACAAATTCAGATACAACAGTAATATTATTTAATTAGCTATACAATTAACTATAACCAACCAATAATGAAGGCTTTTTGGGCGAAGAAGAAGAAACTGACTAGCAATAGAAGAACGAGCTCCAGTTAGTACTCTCGTGGTCCTTAAGCCGCGTCTCCACCAACCAAACATGCTCGGCGAACAGTGTTCGCTGGAATCAGCTGATGTCGCCAAACATTTTTTGGAGTTGGTTTGGTGTGGACGCCTTCTCGAACATTATGATCGGTGTGGTGGGAATCTGATGTTGGTCGTCAATGTTCGCTCACAGACCGAACATTTCAATTGAACTCACGAACATGTTTGGTGACCCATATGTTTAAAGTTTGACCATTTTTTGTATTCGCCAACAATGTTCGGCAGACATGTTCGGTTGGTGGAGACGCGGCTTTAGATGACCCATAATCGAAAAAAAAAAAAAATAATATCAAATGGAAAATTAGAAGAAATGGCTGTTCAACAGATGCGCAATAGCAAGCTCCAGCCAGCTGATGCAGTGACGTCATCCGGGTCTCTTTTTACGATTTCGCCTATTTTTTACATGCTAACTTTATAATTCTTTTTCTCAAAATATATACGATTTACAAGAAACTTGGACATTTCCTATTGTTTATGGTATATTTAACTGATAATCTACGGCATGCTTGATAAGACCATACAATTATTTATAACTAACCAATAAATAGGCTTGATTTTGATGGTGTAAAGATTTTGGGATGAAGTTATTTTTGCATCAATTTTTAGTTGTCATATTTAGGACGCCCCGTCACTAAAAGTTGTGTTGCGCTAAGCTCTGCTGTGCTGGGAAATGTTTTAAAACCTACCTAATTGTTTTCAATAAGGATACAGCACAGCATTACTTTTGGTGGCAGGGTGTTCATTAAAAGCCATTGGTTTGGTTTTGTAAGCTATTCTGTAAAGCTGCGTCTCCACCGACCGAACATGCTCGGCGAACAGTGTTCGCTGGAATCAGCTGATGTCGCCGAACATTTTTTGGAGTTGGTTTGGTGTGGACGCCTTCTCGAACATTATGATCGGTGTGACGGAAACCTGTTGTTGGTCGTCACTGTTCGCTCACAGACCGAACATTTCAATTGAACTCACGAACATGTTCGGTGACCCATCTGTTTAATGTTTGCCCATTTTTTTTATTCGCCAACAATGTTCGGCAGACATGTTGGAGACGCGGCTTAAAGCACAGCACAGCACAGCACAAGAGGCCGAACGTCCTTATAGTTTCTTGTTCCATTATTTATTCTTATATCTGTAAATTTTGTAAATAAACAATAATGAATTTGGTATAAAGCTTGGTTATTATAATCATATGATTTAAAAAAAGTTTTAATAATTTCTCAAATATCAATTAAAGAAATTTATATTTTCAATTCACAACACAAAATAATTTCAAGCTTGTATGAAAAAACGAATTAAACGCCACCCCTGAAACACGTTTTACACAATAATCTTAATGAAAGAATAATCAATTGAGAAAAAATTGTTATTGCTCTTGTAAGAGGCTGAAGACTTAATTGAAAAAAAAAAAAAACAGTTCCAAACACTTGGTTTTTAATTTTTCTTAGAAATGCAACTAAAGTTATGAAGTTTGCGATAAGGGACAGTGTATTTAGACGTAAAGTGAAGTCTTAACGCTGCCAATAACGTTATTTTCAAGAAAAACTTGCACAAAATTCGAAGGAATGAGTGAATTTAATTGATCAATAAAATTTGTAATTATAATTATATTAACATTTTTATTAATTCAAATTTTAAAAATAGATAAAACTATTGTAATTAAAAATAAATGAATAACAGAAAAAGAAAAAGATATTTTATTATTGGTGGGGAGACTCTTACGGGTAGTTCCACCTCGCCGCTTGAGCCGTGTTATTGGAAACATGTTGGACCTACAATTTTAGGTGAGTTCCGAACTACCGGAAAGGGATTTTAGAGCAGAGAACAGAGAATTCTTTGCTGACCATTCCAATCGGTCACCCTTAGATAGATAGATAGATAGATAGATGAAGTACTTTATTTAGGCTCGGGCGAGGCTGTAAATAGCCCCATATCCAAACCCATTATATAAAATTAATAAAAACAAGATAAAAATGATACAAAAAATGAAAAAGTTATAAACAATTGGTCGGTCTTCAAACAATAAATGAATACATATTATAAATGTCAAGACAAGTTAAATGATTCCTTTCAAATTATCACTCTTACTGAGAAGGCCCAGGAGAGCGTTGCTTATCTAATCTAATTCGCTTCCCTTTAGAGGATTTACGTGTGCAAATATCAAATTTATAACTTTTATTTAATTTCTTCGATTTGTGATCTATGAGGAAAAACTGAAGAGAATGTTTCCTAGTTCAACTGTTCAACGTTTGGGATTCTGGGATGCTTGTTCAACCTAAAACTAATATTAACTTTTCAAGTGAATTCAACGACTTGCAGTCAAATTTTTATTAAAATAAGTAGTATTTCACTTACTTCTGTAGGCCGAACGTTTTCGAGTTGTTAAAACCCATCTTCAAGGATGAATTCAACGACTTGCAGTCAAATTTTTATTAAAATAAGTAGTATTTCATTTACTTCTGTAGGCCGAACAACTCGAAAACGTTCGGCCTACAAAAGTAAGTGAAATACTACTTATTTTAATAAAGATTTGACTGCAAGTCGTTGAATTCACTTGAAAAGTTAATATTAACAACGCAGTTCGTCATGGAACAAGAAATCCAGGAATCTAAAACTAATATCTAAAGGTAAGGTTATTTATATAAAGCATTATAACACAATGGTCTGATTCAAAATGCAAGATTAATGCAACAAATTAATATGATTGATGTATGCACATTTGACTAAGCACTACTGGCGAATCGAGGCATTCAACTGAAAGGAACATTCAATTGATTATATACTGTGATTCAAGGCGACCTGACTATTCAAAGCAGTGTATAACACTCTCAACAGTGAATGTTATCAATATTTCGGATGTGCGAATAAACACAATATCCTAAATAGCGCGCAACAGAATAGAACCGTTGGTTGATAAGGTAGGGGAGACAGGGCCGCAGTGACTCAGTGGGCCGATGATATTGAATCGCAAGCAGAAGCAGTTGAACTGGTCATATTATTGCCATCCGTTGTTAGGTTGGGTGGCAGTGGGATTCTCTTGTGCTGAATAGACACATTTCCTTTTCCGTTGTAGTAATACGGTGGTAGTGGACTGAAATAGGCTGAGAAGGGCACTAATGCCGTTTGGAATGACCATTTCTATGGGTGGATCATATGGGGATAATATCAGTGAACTGTTAACTGCACGTATCTTGGCTGTAATAATTGTATCATGTGGCATGAGGCATTTCCAGAGTTAAACATGGTTGAAAACGATTCTATTGTGTGATGCTTCAATAACTTGAAGCTTTATCACTTACTCGGTTGTTCGGAACCCACCTAAAATAGTTGGTCCAACATGTTTTTCACAACATGGCTGAAACGGCGAGGTGGAACTGTCTGTAACAGTTTCCACACACATTATTATTGTTATTATTATTATCATTATTACTAGTTTTTTTTTATTATTAATATTATATTGTGTGATGCATCTTGTGGTGTAGCTGTGGAAGAATGAGTCTGCATTTTTTACATGCATGAATTATGAAATTTCGTGTGTTACTTCCAAGTCTTGCCAGCACTATTTTAGTGTTAGAACCTGTAAAAATTGGTGTCAGAAGTGGGTCTGACAAGTTGTAGAACAGGAAGTTGAGCACAAAATTTCTACTTCATTGACTGTTTTCTACTTGTTGATCATTAATTTTTTTTGTTTTTTTTTTTGGAGGATGAAGCCCACATAGGTCTGAGACCTGTGCGTGGGTAATGAGTTGGATGATTGTGATTGATGAGCTGGACCTACAGTTTTAGGTGGGTTCCGAACATAACTACATTATTTTGTATTAGTCAGTTATTTCTTACACTACCTGTTTTTAATGATGGGTGTGTCTAGTATTAGCCAATGACAGGCCTCCAACATAGTCTGGACTATCAGAGAAGCTTCCCATTCTATAAACCAATAGTATTCATTCTTGAAGGTTTTAAGATTATATTATATATTTGAAGCTGTCTAATTTAGTTTGGGATTGAAAATGTCCTGTCAATCGAAACTATAGTACCTTGTGTTTTAAAAATGAATGCAATTGTGACATCAATTTTTCGTCTCATTCATTACATGATTAGAAACATTTATTTATTTAATGTTTTTTTGAAGATTATGTCTTGAAGACTCCGGTTATGAAGTATGAGACAGGTCAAGTCAGATCAATTATTATCTCATTATTTACTTTAAACCGGCTTACCACCTTACTACTGAGTTCTTTATTGCTGTTCAAGTGTTCATATCACTGAAACCTTACTACTGAGTTCTTTATCGCTGTTCAAGTGTTCATATCACTGAAAACTTACTACTGAGTTCTTTATCGCTGTTCAAGTGTTCATATCACTGAAACCTTACTACTGAGTTCTTTATCACTGTTCAAGTGTTCATATCACTGAAACCTTACTACAGAGTTCTTTATCGCTGTTCAAGTGTTCATATCACTGAAACCTTACTACTGAGTTCTTTATCGCTGTTCAAGTGTTCATATCATTGAAACCTTACTACTGAGTTCTTTATCGCTGTTCAAGTGTTCATATCACTGAAACCTTACTACTGAGTTCTTTATCGCTGTTCAAGTGTTCATATCACTGAAACCTTACTACTGAGTTCTTTATCGCTGTTCAAGTGTTCATATCACTGAAAACTTACTACTGAGTTCTTTATCGCTGTTCAAGTATTCATATCACTGAAACCTTACTACTGAGTTCTTTATCACTGTTCAAGTGTTCATATCACTGAAACCTTACTACTGAGTTCTTTATCACTGTTCAAGTGTTCATATCACTGAAACCTAGTTTTAGGTGGATTCTGAATCATCGAATCACCTAGAATAATACCAAGTAGATTACTATAGCGAGAGTAGCATATACTTTGATACATTTATCATAAAATATGACCCACTTTCAATTAATAATTCCCAAACGCTCGCTAACATCATAGCCACTCATCTGGTGGGTCAGGGATTGTTCTTCGAAAGAAGGCACTCAAATTAGAAACAATTCACGGTGAGAGGAAGAGCTGAAGAGAGGAAGAAATAAAGAGAGAGATATTGAGTGGGCGAGAGAGAAAGAGGGCGTGAGAGAAAGAGGGCGTGAGAGCGAGAAAAGAGAGAGTAAGAGAGAAGAGAGAGAGTGTTTGTGAGAGAGCTTGAGGAATCGGTTAACGAATCGGAAGAGAGAGATTCAGATTCAGATTCAGATAGCTTTATTCGAGTAAAAGTACAATTCATATGACTTCTGACTATTACCTTACAATGAATGACATCACCTAAATTCATGGAAAATAGATAAAAAATAGATACAAGCCGATACGTTACTAAGACACTGTTTTGTAAGTTAGATTACTGACATTAATAAGAATATTTGCATAATAAATGAATTGTAATATCAATGCATTTACACAAAAGGGCGGAGTTGGGGCAAAATAGCCCTACCTTACACTCAACCTACTGAGTGTATAGATACAGTGAGAGAGATAGATAGATACATAGATGGAGAGAGAGAGAGAGATACATAGATGGAGAGAGAGAGAGAGAGAGAGAGGGAGAGAGAGAGTATGAGTGAGTGAGAGGGTGTATGAGTGTGTGAGGGAAAGAGAGTGAGAGAAATACAGTGAGAGAGCGCGTGAGGAGGACAGTGAGAGTGAAAAAGGTGAGTGTGAAAGAGAAAGAAAGAGAGATAGAGTGAAAGTGGGAGAGCATGAGTGAGAGAGAGATTGTGAGAGAGAATGAAAGAGAGATATAGTGAAAGTGGGAGAGGAAGAAAGAGAGATAGAGTGTAAGTGGGAGAGGATGAGAGAGAGAGAGAGAGACAGTGAGTGAGTGAAAGAGAGTGAGAGAGACGGAGAGAGAGAGAGAGTGTGTGAGAGAGAGAGAGAGGACAGTAAAGAGAAAGAGAGAGGATGGTAAAGAGAATGAGAGTGAAATAGAGAGAAAGTGATAGAGTGATGAGAGGAAATAAAGATATAGTGGTAGTGAGAGAGAAGAATGGGCGTGAGAGTGTATGAGAATGAGTGAAAGAGAGAAAGAGAATATGTGGGGGTTAACAAGAGCACTCAAGCATTGGCACAAAGGAAGTGGAGAGTTCAGTCCGACATAAAATAATAAACAGAGGCTACGTGTGTGTGTTTGTGTGCTCGCGTGCGAAAGTTACTACTTATGATTCGGTGGGCGGTGTGGTGGCACCCGTGGGAAGGGTCCAGGAGACCCCGTGGGGGAAGGAGAGGTCCAAGAGACCACTTAATTAGATTTCGCTCTTGTTGTGGCCTAGACTAGAGCGCGGTGTGAGCCCCCCTGGCTTTTGATCGATGCTACCTGCTCTGTACATTATATGAGTGATGCTACTGCTTACTTGTATTCTGTATTACCCAAAGACTCGTCTTAGCCACCCCCTCCCCTCTCCACCACCCCAAAGGGCCCCCCCTGAGAACCGCCCACAACATTTTCATCTGCCAACTGAAGGTTGGAGGTATCCTTGATATCAAACCCCCTTCACTCACACTGCGAATTACCTCGGCTTGAATCTGCAAAGCAAGTGATTACTGGCCCCCCCCCTCCCCCCTTCACTTCAACCTTCAACCCCCGCCCATCCCTTGTACCCTCTAACATACATAGCCAAATACCGTAGCTGATTGTATCCAATGTTAATTTTCATTTGCATGGAAGGTAATCTCTGTAAAAATTGAAATTTCTTTGATCAGATTGAGAAATATGTCATCTTTCCTTGAGGTGTTTTTAGTCATAGAAAATTCATCACAAGTTTATAATCACATGTAGGTAGAATTAATTGCACCTAAAAGCCGAAAAATTTCAAATTTTAACCCCCATATTTCACAAAATAATTTATGAAAAAACTTTTTTTACAACTGATAACATTTCAAAGCCTTAATAATATTCAATACAAGAAACTTCGAAAAAAAATTATAAACATACACATAGCCTTCAGACATTGCCAAGGATGAGTTCAACCCCCCCCCATCAGTTCTTGTCACCCCCCCCCCAAGCCAAATCCTGGCGCGCGATTGCTTCCGAGAACCAATCGAATGATTATTATGAGAAAACACCTATTGCTAAATAATAAGTAATTATTGTGATCATTACCCATCACACTAAAACAACCGTTACTTTGACCTTCAACTCAACCTTACCGCTGAAATTCTAGACCACTCTCAGTATGATTGTATTACCTGACTGTTTTTGGAACCAAATTCTCTATTTTTTATTTCAATTTGATTGTAGGCTGATAAGAATTGAAAGTTTCAGTTGTAACATTCGGTTTAATTAGTTTAGTTGGATTGACCTTCAGTACGACCTTCGCTTTGAAAATTTTGTCCTTCAAGGTCGATCACTATTGTAAGTCTACATTTCATTCTTATTGGGAATTAATTTTTAAAATAATAATTTTAAGTGGTTGAAACTTTTGAATTTGAATAAGCAAAGAACCAGTTGTCATAACCTTGTACATGACCTTGGTTTTAAATCTAGGAAGTTCTTGAGGATACAGTCGAATTTTTTCATCTTTTTAGTGTTATGCTCTTCTAAAATGTTGGAATTAAAAAGAGAATTCTTAAAAGCAATGTATGAACCAGACCAGTAGGCCCTATTAAGGTTTTGAATCTAGGAAATTCTCATGAATACAGTGAAATATTTTCATTTGTTATTGAGTGTATTGTCTGTATAGAGATTGGATTTAAAGAGAGAATTCTTAAAAGCAATAAATAATTTTCTTAAACATGCATCATGTATCAGTTTGGTACAACACATATGACCTTGAACTTGCCCTTGTCTAGATTTCTAGTAAACCATGTGAATCTAATTTATAAATGAGTAACTTACATAATATATAATAAATAATGGATTATAAACTGAATGAAATTTTTCAATGAAGTAACAAGTTAAATCTGCACTTAGTAGGAGGCTCCATAATGTGAAATTTTTCACAATGATGAATACTCTATATTGAGAAAAATAGTAAATTATAAGACTTAAGATACTCATGCATTGATACTTTAAATATACTATTGATCTTACCGAAGAAGTTCCATAAGAGCAAAGTTTGTGATCTGAAAGTGTCAGTTTCCTACCTGTGAACATAAAACAACATTGAAAGTAAATTTTGCAATTATTGAAAAAATTTAAGATGCATTGATGACAAGAATGAAAATACAACGAGATTTTTAATAAAAGGTTCAAGTTGTTGTTGCAATCAAATTTTACAATTAATCAAATTAAATTGTTTTGGAACAAACAAAGAAAGACACGGGATCAAAAATATGTTTGAATAAAATATAACTCAAAATAATCATGAACCCTCTTTGTAAAGGTAACAGATTGGATTGGCCATAAAAAAAGACTTTGTTCTCTGCTGTGAAATCAGAGAGGTGGTTCGGAACCCACATAAGACTCTAGGACCAGCTCATCAATCACCATCATACATCTCATTACTTATGCACAGGTCTCTTGTGGGCTATACTCTCAAAAATATTTTAATGTTAGAAAAACATGAAATAGTAGAACTGTAAGTAAACTAAAGAGTCTGTAAAATTTCAATGGTATTTGAAGAAATTCCATGACAATCTTTTCAAATTGAGAACAAGAAACATAAACTGGAACAATAACAAGTTCTCTGTAGTACTTAAAAGTGTGGGGATGAATTTATGAGTGTTTGTGTGTGTGTAAAGCAATTTTGTGCCACGTATATTATAAAGGGTGAACAAGGCTCACACCTGTGGATGACGTCACACCGGTGTACAAGTGCTATTTAATGAAGTCTGTCACTGGCTGAACGCGTTCGTTATTTAATATAGTCAGCTCTACAGGGGAAACTATCCATCATTTTTGCTATTTCCCAACATTTCCCGACCAGAAAAATCGCTTGAAAACTGTACTAAGTGAATAATACTCACAACATTTTCATTGTTTTTTTTTTCAAAATAAAATTGTAACTTTAATGTTGGAGATTAAGGGATTGAAGATGGAAGGAGCTAGAGGAGGAGGAGAAGCGATGAGAGGAGGAAGAGGAGAGTGAGGATGAGGAGGAGTAATAGTAAGAGAAGGACGAGGAGAAAGAAGAGGTGGAGGAGTAGGTGTTGGTGTTGGATGAGTAAGAGGAGAAGGAGGAGGAGGAGGAGGAGTTGGCGATAGAGGATGAGGAGGAAGTGGAGAAGGTGGATGAGGAGGGGGGAGGAGGAGATGGAGGATAATGAGGAGGAGGAGATGGAGGATAATGAGGAGGTGGAGGGAAAGAAAAAGAAGGAGAAGGAGGAGAAGGTGGAGAAGGAGGATATAGAGACTAGGAGTAGTAATAGGATAGGGACTAGGACAATCTCTCTATTACCTCATTAAAAGTGAACGTGAAACCTATGTACAGGTAATATACGTATATAGCCTGTAGCTGACAAGTTGATACATAAATTTGTTAGTGATTACCTCATTCAAAGGCTACCTGAAACCTATATAGGTATATTCGAGCCCAATCACCAATTCCAAAATCCCTAGATACATAATATATATTTTCCTACAACTGCTCGTAAAGTAGTTCTTTAAGTACTGAAAACTAATTGTAAAATACCTCTTTACTGCTCTGCAAGCGGTAAAGTACTTTACGCTCGCCAGCTGTTTTCTTTACACTTCTGTTTTGATGTTGATGTCTTCTGATTGGTGGATCACGGAATCTGTGAAATTCACATAACCTCAACAATGGCGAACGCTAACCAAATCCGCGCATGGTCTGTGATGTTACAAACTACAAGCTTCTATTGTGCTGGAATCCAGAACTGCAGTTTAAGGAGAAATATTGTATGCAATTAGCGCGTGAAGCTTCTTTATCGCTCTCGCAAAATTACTACGCTCCGCTATGCGTCGCGCAGTAAATGTTTTGGCTCGAGCGATAAAGTCGCGCTTCACGCTCTTAATACATAAATAACTATTGTGTTTCACCTCACTTTCCACAAAAAGATGTGTGAAAATGATTTGGGAAGTGATAGCCGTGAGGCATAGCAGGTATCTGTTCAGACAGATAAAGATACGCTAAGAAGCCCTGGGCCCTATTTGTAAGGGTGACCAATCACCAGCAAAAAAGACTTTCCTCTCTGCTGTAAAATCACTTCCCGGTGGTACAAATCTCACCTAAAACTGTAGGTCCGAATAATCAATCACCAAATGATAATGATCACTAAATGATAATGATAATAATGATTATGGTCCAAATAATAATCACCATCATTACCCACGCACAGGTCTCAGACCCATCTGGGATTCATCCTCCTAAAAATAAAATCGAAATATTTTTTTTGAATGAATTTTTATCAATATACACTGGGAACTTGGAAAAAGGATGGAAATACATTTCTATGTATCGTGAAGAGCTGTGAGAAAGATCGATATATATATTTATATTGAAGTGTAGAAAATATATTTCTATATATTGTGAAAGGAAGTATATATAGCTATAATGAATAGACGAAGAAAGTGTATATAGCTCTATATCAATCGACGAAGAGTGTAAGTGAGGAAGTCATATATAGAAGCAAACGAGCTCACTTTTAGCAGAAAAGTTGACGTGATGTAGAACCAAATTGAATGAAACGCTCATGAAGTTGAGATGGATAGTGGGAGAAGAAGATGAAAAAGAGTGGAGGAGAAAGAGAGGGAATGAGAAGAGAAGTGGAGGAATGGAAGAAAAGGAGGAAAGTCAAGAAAGGGTAGGTTGGGTTCGTGCTGCATGGCGTTACGCCATTGTAACGGGATTTCATTGGACTGAGAGTCGTGGATTTCTATATGTAACTAGATAAGGATGAAGGAAATGAATTGAGCCAGGTCTGAACACATTTTCGACTCAGTGTTAGGTTCCAGGTTTCGACAGAAAATAACAAATCAGTTGAGAAGTGAAGCTGCCCTCTATCCTCTACCACTACTACTAATACCAATTTATTTCTCTCCCGAATTCTTTTTATTTCGCGTCTGGAGGTACCTACTCAAATTAACACTCTATATATATGCTTCATTTATGCTATATATATACCGCTCACAATACACAGATCTGACATTGCAAGCATAAACTAGGATTCCAATCCAATGCAATTGCCACTCAAAATCATTCTCTCCATCTCTATGTTCCATACTGTGATATTTGCAAGCGGGGGTTCTGAGGATTCATTTGAGTAAGAACAACTTATTAAGGAGATAAGACAATATAACTGATACTTAGGAGTGAAATGATACAAGTTTTCTAGTGAATTTACTAGCTCTTCAATCAAAACAGATTCAGAAGCTAACAATGAATTATCTGACCTACAAGTAGTTATAAAGAATAATAAGACTTGAAGATGTGACAGCCTTATTTATTGAAAACAACAAGATTCAACTTTTGGTTGTTACATCATTATAAATCTCAAACTAAAACTAAAGTACAGAGTAGCTTAATATATACTAATCACGGAACGATATTATTGGCTGAGAAGAAAGTGCTTCTAATACGCTGACCTTCATTGAAAGTCTGTGATTGGCTGAAGGCCAAAAGAAGACCCGCCCACTGGTGGGAGGAGCAACATGAAAAATAAGAGTGAAAATCAAGAACAAAAATACGGTGAACACATAGAAAGCAACTAATAAGAACAATACTCAAGTAGGGTAGAATTGAATAAATTCAAATTTAACAATCTGAAGATCACTGAAATGCAGTTAAGGTCAAACGACAAAAATAGGAAAGTGCCGTTAATAAAATGTAGGCCAGAATTATGATGCAACCAAGTTAATTGTATTAAATTGGTTAAAATAAATTTGATCGTTCAAACTAGTATTGAAATCGTTTTTTACCAACCTAGTTACCTCCAATGTATCTAAAATGTTCAGTTGTCTGCCTTTGCCAATCAAATGCAGAAATTCAACATTTTCTTCAGCTTTGAACTTGTGTCCATTATCAATGAGATGCTCTGATAAAATCGAGTCTCCTTTGTGGGTTTTCCAATCCCTAATATGTTCATTTATTCTACGTTTGAAGTTTTTACAGGTCTGACCCATATAACAGGCATCACAATGACCGCAATTCAATTTACAGAACTCAACTTTTATCCCAGATATCAATTTTATTTTTACTACACCCAAACAAACTCTTTAAAATAAGTTTTGTTTGAAAAACTACATAAAAACCGTTATTTTTCAATTCTTTCCCTAATTTATCACATACTGAACCAAGATAAGGAAGGTACCGTTATCCATGACCTTTCTCCAGTATCAGTTATAGCAATGCTAGCACTGATTGCTAGTCTCCTACTTATTTTATTTCAAAATTTGTCAACAATTATCTCCTCATATCCATTTGTAATAGTTATCTGTTTAATTGTACTAATCTCTCTTTCAAAGTGATGTCTGCTCATGGGAATAGTCAAAGCTCTATAAATCATACTATTGAAAGCTGCAAGTTTGTGAGATATAGGGTGACATGAGTGATGAGGTATGATTACATCGGTATCAGTTACTTTTCTAAAAATTGTGAGCTCCTGTGCATTCAACCCCTAATCAAGAAGCCGAGGAGATTATCACTTGGTGAGTCACAATAGTAGCTTATTCAAACAAAACCTAGTCATATTGATAGGAAACTCAACAACAAGCTATCGCAGTTTTGAAAGAGTCTTCAAAATATAGAAATATTAAAAAAAACAATTGAAAAAATATTTAGTTGAAGCTTTTTATAGTGTACAAGTGTTCCTTTCACATTAAAATCATTCCTCACTTCAAATAATTTATATAGTAATTATGGTTACTCGTGTATGAGATTGTATAATTATTGTTAATCTGACTTGTCTTAAATTCCTTTACTGGAGTTTCCAAGACGTAATCTACCAAAAAACCAAGACATTCTAAAACAAGTTGAACATTTCCGGCCAAATACACTGCACGGAATGTAGCTCATGCGGAATGCAGTTCTGGATCAAATGCTATGGATAAAACAACTCCTGGCTCAGGTAGCATTGCTTATCATTATTCAGATTCTCCATTGCAATTTAATGATGATTAAAGCGTGGCTCAGTCTAGTGAGACGAATCGAACTTGCTCTAATCCATTATTTGACATTCCATACCGACTGCCTCACTATATATCTATGTTTACTCAATTTAATACACTAGTTTATTTCACTGTTATAACTATATTTATCCTCACTAACACTGCTTCACTATGTATGTGTATACTCAACATAAAACAAAAGTTTGTATCACTGTTATAACTATATCCTCACTAACACGCCATGGCCGTTTCTGATCAGAATAATAATAATTAATAACTTCATCTTCTTTGATTATGCATGAGGGGAATCAATGCAATGTTATCTGATTGTTTCTTTGAAATTCTCTTTCTTGAGCACTGTAATAGCTTGGAATTGATTATGTATTGATCGCAATAATTGTCTGTGTGTTTCTTTCAGATTGAATAGAGGGCAATGGTCTTGCAAAATGAGATGAATTTAAATTTGAATTTTATAGCTTGTACATTGCAATGTTCAATGATGATGAGTTGCTGAAGATTATTATTAATCTGTGATGTTTTCCATGACGAAATACTTGATGAACAATTTAATAACAAAACCGACACTGTATTCCTATTTAAATAATGATATTTACTCACTTATACTGAGTTACTGGAGGGATGCATTTAACTTCTAATGAGGGGCTAATGAGGTTTCTCTTTAGAAGTGAATTGCAACCCTCCAGTATCTCTAGTAAAAGTGAGTGAAAATCATAATTTAAATAGAAAGAAAGTGTAAATTTGGATATTAGTTTAATTATTATTTGATAAGCTTTGAATTGAAATTGATAGCAATTTTTAATTTAATGTAGAGCAGATAAATTTTTTAAATACAGTAAGAATTTTTACAAAAAATTATTCTGTGCCAGCAAATGTATAGAAGTGATTTTTTATTCTTGTCAAATCAAGAAGCAAAAGTTAGTTTTTAGGTGCAATTCATTAAAGTATTAAATAACTCTGTGATGTTTTTCATGACGAGATACTTGATGAACAATCTAATATCAAAACTGCACTGTATTTCTATTTAAATTATGATTTTTACTCACTTATACCGCAGGGATGCATTTTACTTCTAAATAGAAGCTTTATCAGCCACTTCATCTAGCTGATGAAGCTTCTCTTTGGAAGTGAAACGCATCCCTCCAGTATAAGTGAGTAAAAATCATAATTTAAATAGAAATACAGTGTCAGTTTTGATATTAGACTAAATTAACAACTAAAAAACTGATGTAGTCTACTAATTATTAGGAAAAAATTCTTTTAGTTCAACAACTGATATGCAATAAGTTCTTGAGAAGAAATCTAAATATTCTAAATACTTGAAATACTAACCAGGTCTACTATTTAATATATGAATGAATACATACAATTAAAAAAATAAGCAAAAATTGAAGAAATTATTGATTAATTTTAATTTAATTTATTAAATAAATTTATATTCAATTTCATAAAATAAATAAATTATATTGATAAATAATAATCTATTTTAATTACATTTACTTAATTGATTAATTTTGATTTTGTTGGAGTTCAGGACCTGAATGCCTAATGTGATTAGGACTTAAACTTTATATTTCGATTTTAATTCATCAATCACCATCATCCAATTCATTACCCACGCACAGGTCTCTCAAGCCTATATGGGCTTCATCCTCCGGAAAAAAAACTGGTTCCTACTATAGTACATCAGATAATTTTTTTGCTACTTTTAGTGCTATTTATCTACTTGTGAATATACTAAACATGTAATTGTTGTATAAGAAGTTAGAAGAAAAAAATCGAAGTTCTTTTTTGCAATGTACAAGCTCATTGATATTCTAAATAGTAAATAATTAAATATTTAAAGTTAGACCATATATAGGATTTTATGTTGTATGTTGTAATAGTATAATCTATTGTATAGCATTCTAGTTTCACTTTTATTTTATTTTTTCTGAAGTAGGTTATTATTTCTAATAGTGCTTTTATTTTTCTATCTTTATAGTATCTTTAGAAATTACATGTCGTTGTATTCTTTCAAGCTGTGTTGAGGAGGCAGTTGTGGGTGTTAACCTGTTGCTTCCAAAGAGATTGTATTAAAAAAAAAATAATAAATGAAAAAAAAAAAATAGATAAATAAATAAATAAATAATAAACGTTAGAAATGTTATAACGTTGTTAATGATAAGCTCCAAATGTTATACAATGGATATTAATTAAATGATTCATGTTATCTCTGTGTGCTCTGTACTCTCAAATGTATAGGTATAGTATCGAGCTATTTTGAGATAAATAGCTATAAATTGAGCAATAAATATAGGTATATGACACTTATGATTTCGGAAAAATGTTGAACTATCCCTCTTTTGATTTTTTTTTTCAATTTTTAAATAGTAATTTTCTTTTATTTTCTAATACTAGTTAAACGATCAAACTTATCTCAACCAACTCAATACAACTAACTTGGTTTCATCATTTTTCATAACGGTACTCTCGTGTCTTCTCAGTTGACCTTGACTGCATTTCATTTAGCTTCAATTTATTCAATTCTAGCCTACTTATGTATTCTTCTTGTTTGTTCCTTTCTATGTGTTCACGGTTTTTGGTTCTTGATTTTGACACTTATTTTGCTTGCTGCTCCTCCTACAAGTGGGCGTGACATTCAGAAAATCACATACCTTCAATGAAGGTCAGCCTATCAGAGGCACTTTCTCCCTCAGCCAATATTATCATTCTGTGTTTAGTATAATTATATTAAGCTACTCTGTACTTTAGTTTCAGTTTGATTGAGATTGATAATGGTGTAACAACTTAGACTAGTATCTCACGGTTTTTAAATAAATGAGATTGTGACAAATTCAAGTCTTATTATTCAGAATAGTAATTTCTTCAACCGGAGGAGAAAAAATATTCTTCAACCATTAATTGACATCAATAAGAAAAGGTAGAATCCAATCAGCAGATATGAATTATAACTTTGAAGATGTTTATGTGTTTCTCAAAAAATGTTGGTATGATAATTAAAGCATCCATCTGAAGATTATGCTGAAAAAAGCTGATGCTTCAACGTGACTTGACTTATTCCAATCAGTCATCATTTGGCATGATAATTAATGCATCCATCTAAAGATTATGCTAAAAAAGAAGGCACTGCTTCTAAATATTAACATGACCTGACTTATTCCAATGAGTGTAAGTAAAAAATAGAAATTAGTCAAGTATAAGGTAATTTCAGAAATTTTAATCACCATTACTGCGGTCATTATGAGCTGCATGCACTTTTTTATTAATGGAATGAGACAGAAGACATACATCCTTTTACGAGACAGTGCAAATAAATTAGCTCGTTAAAACGTTAATTATAATTGAACTGTCTCATCATGGCTTGACCTTGGACAAGGTTAATCCTATATGAGGTTTTTATCACTGACGTGCCTGAAAGGCAGTGTTTTACTGCGTTCTTCAGAGTAAATTAATTAAATCTGAAATATTTAACTTGTCTTAAAATTCCTGAGAGAAAGGATAAGAGAAAGGCATAGAGTGAAATATAATATAAAACAAAATATATATATGTGTGTGTTTGAACAAGGTACAACACGGGGAGACAATCCAGTATACACAGCACAAAACGGGGAGGTGTGTACAATACGGGGAGACCCCGCATTGCAACTGTTTTTTTCTGGTGAAATTCTCTTATTTAGACTTATAACAATGTTATAACATATTTAAAAAAAATATCCCCATTTTGTTCATTCACTTCTTAACTGTGATACACACTAGTATCCATATTTCCCACCACGTTGTGCTACGATCGCTAATACACACACACTCATCTTGGCTGCTTCTTACACATTGAGTCTACAATGTGGGGGTTTACGGTCTTTCCCTTCCTTGCGTCTAGCAAGTTGAATGTTGTTTTGTTTGTTCCGCATTGTCGCTTTGTCCTTGAGCAGTGGCGAGGCGTGGAATCCTTCACCGGTCATCGCAGTGGCGGGGGTTCTCCCACCAACGCCCAAAGGGGTCCAAGGGCCCTCCCCAGGAAAATGTTTAAAAATCCGAGGCAAATTGGTGACTTTTGAAGCTTTTGAGCATCTGAAATCTCTCCTCTGAATAGGCCTAACAAAAGGCAAAGACCCAATTCAAAAGGCAGAGAACTAAAAAGTATTTTATCCAATTGCACCTCTTGCGTAATATATATCTTCCCCACTACCATAGACCGACGATGGATGATATAGGAAAAAACGCAAAAACGGCCGAAATAAGAGGCTCTGATATGATGCACACTCGATCTAATTTATTAAATTCAAATAAATAGATACTCTGATAAACCACCTGTGTTGTGATGATGAATGATTGGCCTGCCCTACTATGACTACTATGTAAGTAGTAGGCTTCCTGTAAATACTAAGTATTTAAAAACCTTCAGTTACAAAATACCGCACATAAAAATTATTAAACAAGTGCTATAGTTAAGAATATTCCTTAAAACAGAACCTCCGGTAATAATAAACACCGTGATTGGTTTACAACGAACATAGGTGTAACAATGGGGGGAGGAGTGAGTTGTTGGGGACGTAACCCCCAATTGCTTAGAAAAAATTTGAAGAAATTGTAAGAATCGATTTTAAAAAATAAAAATTTGAAAGCTTATTTTTATTAAATTGGAATTATTTTTTTTAATTTATTTATTTAATAGCTTCTGGTAAAGGAACCAGTAGCTGACACCTTAGTGAGTTAATTCATAAATATTATGTATTAACTTTGGAGCTATTGAATGGATGAATAAAGAAATGGAGAAGAAGGAGAAGAACAAAGATGGATTCAAGATAAATAAATATAAATACAGTATAAGATGGAAATAATGAGTTGATATGAGAAAATTTTATATTAAAAACCTTTATATTAGTTTGATTAGAATCTAGATTGATTATAATGTACCAGCTAAGAGAAAATAGAACAGAATAGTAGAAAGAAGATAGAAAATGAATGAATACATGATAATATTATCTATATAATAAGAGAAAACTTAGTATAAAAATGACCATAACTCGGAAGGACATCTCCATTTTTAACTCTGCTAACAACAAAATAAAAATAAAACATTTTTAATTTTTAATGAGTTGTACTCAGTTTAAATATGATACATCATTTCCAAGCTCTGCCGTTTTACCGCTCTCCGCTGATACATTATACATAATATATAATTATGTATTATATATAATTGATATATCCGTATATTATAGGCTTTAATACAGACCTATGGTCTATCAGATATTCAAGTGTCTTATACAGTCGTAATCTACATAGGCCTAAATTGACAGTTAATTTGATATAACTTTGTTGTAGAATATGTTGTTTAATGATGCAGTTTTGGCGTTTGAAACATTTGAATGCAATATAATAAATTCCTGGATTTCTTGTTCCATGACGAACTGCGTTGTTAATATTAACTTTTCATGTGAAATTTAACGACTTGCAGTCAAATATTTGTTAAGAATAAGTATAACTCACTTAATCTGTCGGCCGAGCGCTTTCGAATCTATGAGATCCCATGATCTCATCTGATCTCATAGATTCGAAAGCGCTCGGCCGACAGATTAAGTGAGTTATACTTATTCTTAACAAATATTTGACTGCAAGTCGTTAAATTTCACATGAAAAGTTAATAGCAATATAATACTTGAAGGTATCAAAGTTCAAACTGAGACTATGCTCATAGATCGAAATGAATTTCCACCGATAGTATAAGGATATTCAGTAGAATTCAGGTACATTGGCATGATCATGCCCTAGTCATTAAATGACAAAAGATCAAAGAAAGCTACATACACAATTTATAAATCAGAAGATGAAGTTGGCTCAAAACATTTTGTTCCTTTGAAACTCCTTATAGAAACTTATTATTTTTGTGTTTGAAAATCACTATAATATAGTATCCCTCGTTATTTGTAGCCGGCATATACCTGGAAGGTCATTGACTCGTTTTTTTTGTATTATATTTTTTGTATTCATATTTTGTATTTATATTTGTATTTTGTATATTTATATTTTTCGTATTATAAAAAGGACAGTTGTATGATTTAATTTTATTAATGATTTTATTATTTTAAGAATTACTTACATCATTTCAAGAATATGAAATATCAAAAAGAGACATTTATTTATTAAATTAATAGAATCAAAGATTGAAACAAACTGTATATGAAAAAAAATAATTTTAAATTTGGGAACTAAATAAAGGCTTTATTTATTTATTTATAGAGCTATTGTATGGATTAAAAAAAAGTATTTACAATCTATTTATTCAAGTCTTTTGAAGGGCTAATTGAAATTTGAATACAAATTTGAACTTGAAATTTTGATTTTAAAATCACTTGACATCTACAACAATAGAGCTGACACCCGTATTTTTAGTCACCTCCAGTAGCTGACATACCTTAGTACCAGTACCTGATATCCGTGTCAGCTAAGGAACGAGCTAGCTTGATTTTACATATCAAATGGTAATCATAGCCTACATATAAAACTTATACAACACATATTATAGATATTAACAACAAATTTAGAAATGATAATATCTAATATATTAAATAATTAATAATTAATAAACATTGTAGAGGGATTTGAAAATCAATAATAATAATAGCTTAGAGTCCTTACTGTAAGCAACTAATTTGTTTCTTTTCTTCTTTATAAAACAGACCTAACACATATAGTCCAAGAAATAAAAAACAAATGAATAAAAATGAAATTTTTCATAAATTCGTTTTAATAAATTGAATAAAATTTAAATTCTCAAAGTGAATCTGAAGTGAATTAATTAAGTGCATCTCATGAAAAAGAATTGAATGGAAAAACCATTGAAGTGAAGACTATAAAAACTGTTTACTATATTCAAATATTTATCTCAGGAACACTGAATTTTCCATGGTCATTAACTGGAGTATGCTTATCAAATTTTTTTGAAGACATCTTCTTTTGTATACCACATTTTATCTTCATTGCAAACAATTGAAATCGATGAGTAGGCCTCAATCCACGCCAAAGGAAGAACTACAACAGTGTGGAATGGATATCATATATGTTATATAAATTCATGTTTGACAGCTTATTCTGAAAGTATTTTCCCCGTCAAAAATAATGCCACTCTTATTTACACGTTAATGCAAACAGACTCATTCGTCTTGAAGAAATTTTTTTTTAAATAAAAATCAAGATTAGATCTTCATCTAAAACTTTTCCGCCTAGAAAACTATCCTACCCCGAAAATAAAAAAATTCTTGATTAGGGTTTGCACTATCAATATCACATCTTAAAAATTTGCAAAACATCGTTGGATACATTATCATATAAAAACTGAAGGAATGCAGGAATTCAATGTTTTTTTGCATCGTTGGTATTACAAAATATTATTTGTCAAGTGCACCAAATTTCGAATTTTTTATCAACAATAAGATAGTGATGATTGGGAATGAAACTGTACGGATGTAAACTGTGCACAACAAGGCTATGCCTTGGTTGTTACGTGGAGTTAATAGTGACGAGCAACAGTATTAGCAATGCAGCTTGTAAGCACAGAACTATTATAGATCTATTGTATCTATAGATCTATATAGCCATGAGTATGAGTGAGTGAGTTTCACAGTCTCTTTCCTTTAAATATTTTTTCCAGCACTTCCTCTGTAACGCACAGCTACTAATCTTCTTCTTTTTCAATTTCTTCTTCACTGAACCGTCCAACACTCCGCCCCTAGACATTCATTCTCTTCTTCCACCATTCTCTACTTGGTCATTCTTATTCTCTCTCACCCGCTCCTACTCTCTCAAGTAGTCTTGGCGGTGAAAACTAAACCAATGGCGTTCGCTGGCGGAGTGGCGGTAATTATGAATCTGTTAGCTGGAAGCGGAAAGTTTTTAAGCTGTACAGGGGGAACGAGCTTGAGGAAAATTTCCAAAAAAATCATGGAGATCATTTTTTATGCAATTGACCACATCATGGAATTTCAGAACAATCGGTTCATGATTAATGGAGTTATGAGTATTTTAAAATTTAACATCGTCTTTTAAGCAAAAACTTGATCTTTTCTCAGTTTCCCAGCTAGATTATAAATCGAATTAAAAGTTTATGTTCAATTCCTTTCTTTTCCATTGAAAAATTGATAATTATTTCAATGATATTTTACTATTTTAGAATGTTAAATCATTTTATACTGCCATTTTTCCATATTCAAAGTGAGTTAGAATGAATACAGTACGATTTCTTTCAACCATTCCTTTATTTTATACACCTGTATAATATTTTTCCTATTAATATTCACTTATAACACTTTGAATTCCTTAATATAAAATAATTAAAAACCTGGAAATCATTTCGGGGGTGGGGATATTAACGAATAAAGTTTAAGCTAACTTTTTCACTAGAATTAAAATAAAGATTTCAGTTTTCAGTATCATTATTCACTATTATCAGATAAGTTCACATAGCTGCACATTCCGATAATTTTGTGTCTGTGTTACAAATATTTTATAATTATTAGAACATAATAAATTTTAAGTGACTACAAAATTAATTTTCAACAGTTGGGCACCCCTAGTAACTGGCGAAGTAGGCATTGCCTCCCTTCACTCACAAAAACCTTCAACGTATAATAGGTGAATCATTAGCTACAGAACAAAAATAACTGTTTGTTCCCGGCTGGTTACCGACAAGGTCTGGCATTTTCACATTTTAATCTATAGACAATAAACCTACTAGATATAGGCCTACTATGAATTCTTAAATTCTTTTTATTCTCGTAATATTTCCAATAACTTATTCTATTCCATTCATTGCCTCAAAGAATAAGTTTCTACATTTGTATTTCTAAGAAACTATTAAGGAAGTTCGAATAGAGAAGATTATTGATTTTTCATCTTATTAGACCTCTTATTAGACCTTATAAAGACCAATTGAATTCAATTCGTTACCGGATATTCTTTGAGAAGCACACTGCTTGTCTTTAATCGACTTCCAAACAGGAGGAGGTTCTCAATTCAACCTGTTTTTTATGATTGTACATCAATTGTTCGAACACTATTGAACCAATTTCGATGATTTTTTTGAAATGAAAGAATATCATTCGCAGGGATCGGTTCAATACTTAGCCCAATATTGAACAAAAAGAGCTTTCATCGATGTCTTCATTTCAATTCATTCAAATATTACGAAATTAGACATTAACGTAGTTACATATAGGCCTATTCGCGGTTCGAATTCATCATTTATTCATACCTAGCACAAACTTGCACATAAAATAGCTTCAATTCATTGAATTTAAATTAATAATTAGTTATTTGCATAGTGTCTATTAAATCAATTCCAATAAAATTTCTGTATCCCCTTTGACGATAAGCGATTCATAATGTCTGATGGTATAATTACTCTTGCCTGCGGACATCATCGGATAAGGAGAGAATAGAATAAGAGAGGTGATGATAATGAGATGGCAGTGAAAAAGATCATTCTTAGAGTCAGATTGCAAAATTTCTCTTTAGAAATTAGAGAAATGGCTAGTTGCTAACATTGTGATATTAAATCACAACAAAACTAAACAGATACCATTTAGATCGGATAGAGGAGCTACATTAGACATAAGAGACGGCACAATAGAATCTGTAAATGACATGAAGGTGGGTGCTCGTGGTGGTGAACTTTCCTGGAGACCTCATCTAGAATGTTTAATAAACAAACTTAATTCAGTAGTATTTGTCCTCAGAAACTTAAAAACTTTATTACACTCAAGAACTCTATTTATTTTACTGAGGTCCAAGCTGGAGTGCCTCAGGGTCCAATACTAGGTCCATTGCTTTTTTTGTTAGGCCTATATTTCAACCGTTTACCTAAAGAATTAATTAGTGGTAGAGCACTCTTATTTGCAGACGATACATCACTCATTTTCAGTAATTCCGTTCTAGATAATTTATAAATAAGTGCCTATATAGGTGTCCATTGTCCAATTCTTAAATCAGTTGAAATTAACAATAAATAGTAAAAAATGTCAATACCTTTAATTAAAAAACAAACATAATTCAAATGAAGATAGGGCTATAAACGTTTATGTAAACAGTAATCAACGAAACCAGAAAGAAAACATTGCATTTCTAGTAGTTTTGTTGGATAGACGATTGACCTGGGCTCCATACATTGAGAAAATATGCTGTAAAATTTCATCTGGGGTATTTGTCCTGTATTAGCTTGCTAGATTAAATGACAAAAAGCTACTTTTTACAGCTTACCATGCGCTTTTACTGTCACATATTAGGTATGCTATCTTAGTATAGGGTAATTCATCAAAACAAAACCTTGATAGGGTGTAAAGATCCAAAAGAAAGCTGTTAGATGTATGGAAAGAGTAAGATAGATTAGATTCATGTAGGCCGTTATTCAAGAGACTTGTTCTCCTAACTGTACCCTGCTTAAAAACAATTCTCGTTGGAAGCTGTGCATCCCATTGTCACTGGCTGAAGAAGTCATCCACCGTTATCACTGCACGGGAGGACATAAGGGAGCAAGGAAGGTTGTGAAGCAAATGGTGGAACACTGCTACAAAAATATATGAATAGGGTCGAAACAAGGGTCGTTGGGGCTTGTGAACTATGTCAAAAGACGAAACATGTTAATTTTCGACATCCTGCTGTTTTTAAAACAAACATTGTACTCTATATTTACTTTAATACAGAAAATAATCTGGAATGCAGCAGTAGGGCTACGTTGCAAAAGAAAACAGATTCTGTATACCTTTATCACATTTGTAGTGGTAATAAAAGATAATGAGTCACGTCCTTATCAGCAGCGAAGGGTTACTTATTCTCTACATACAGAGGAGAGAACGAAGAAGAGATAGTTCTGATTTTTCTACCAGAACCAGATTATGGTTTGTGATGGATTCGATACTAATGGATTCCAAGAAAATGTTTTGCTGTACAATTATTCTAGATCAATTTTACATCTATCACCATAATTTTCCATATAATAGTGATTTAAACATGATAAATAGTCATTTTCTAGGTATGAGGAAAAACATGTTAAGTAGGTCTACCCTTCCAAATAAAATTCTAAAGTTTGGGTTCAATCTGTTATAAATTATTACTCTGAACCGACTTATGAGCTGCAAAGAATAAGTTTGATTAGGATTCGATCGGTGGTTACAGGGACATTAAGTTGCCCCCCCCCCCCTTCTTACTAAAACGTGCATTGCACTATAAAGTGAAATTTCCAGTAGTTGTACTTAGTCATAATCATAACCTAAAATTTTGATTTATTTGTTGAATAAAAAGTATGAAATTGTTACTTTTTTGAGACATAAATTTCCGATTATATTGAGAACTGTAGAAAGGATTTGATAGTTTTTAAATTATGTTTATATTCATTTTGAAGACCTGAATTAGTCTACTAATCAAAACAACTGTTTTAATAATACTAATAATTATTGTTATTATTAAATTTTTATTATTTATTATTATTTGAATTCAAATAGATAGATACTTAGATAACCACCTGTGTGTGTTGTGAATGATCTAATTTCACAAACAACATGAATGATTGTCCTATTATGACTAATTGTAAGTAGTAGGCTGCCTGTAAATACTAAGTACGGTATTTAAAAACCTTCAAGTAGTTACAAATAATATACGCCGTGACTTGTTCACGACTAACATAGGCGTAACGAGGGGGGGGTTATTGGGGACGAAACCCCTTCCCCGAAGCATAGAAGAAATTTAAAAAAATTTTAAAAGCAATTTTTAAAAATAAAAATATGAAAGATTATTTTTATTAATTGGAATTATTTAATTTATTTAATAGCTTCTGGTAAGGGAAACAGTAGCTGACACCTTAGTGAGTCGATTCATAAATATTATGTATTAATTATAGAGCTATTGTATGGATTAATAAAAAAATATTTACAGTCTATTAATTTAAGTCTTTTAAAGGGCTAATTGAAATTGAAATCAATTTGGATACAAATTTGAACTTGAAATTTTTACTGAAACCCCGTTCATTACAATGTGCCAATCATCAAATTTGTCGTTTGAGAATATTTTGGGATAAACTGTAAATAGGCTTTGCTATCAGCCGAAAATTTGAACTCAACTGCTCTTGTTGTTGAGTGTCTACTTTTTTACGAATCTCCATACAACTTCTCTAAAACGATCATTCGAAATTTGGTTTTCTCTGGAAAAAGAAAATGAACAGAAATAAACTTGTCGAATATCATCATATCCACTTGATTCGGTTATTTTTTGTAAGCATCAGATCAATCAAGTGTAATTTAGCGTTATGTACAATAGAGAAACAGGTGCATATTTATGGTTTCTCTCCTTAATCACACAACCTCTTGCTGTATCCTTGTTAATAACTGGTAAGGATTTAAAAATTCTGTCTAATTGAATTCAGTCAAATTTACAAGAAACCTTTCTACTCTTGATTTCATGCTTATTCTTCTATTTCTCTTCTTCTTCTTTGCCTCCATCCTTCCATATCTTACTTTTATCACCATTATTTTCTCCCTTTGTTTTTGCTCTATTCTTTCTGCATCATCAAAAGAAACTTTTATAATTTTTTGAGCTCCCGACCATAAATTCAATATAAGTTTGGCTTCATTTTCAGAAGTTTCACCTTCTTTATGTGTTGGGGAAAAATAGATCAAAAATTCATTTAATCATCACACTCATAATCACCAGCTGTATTGGAACAAAAATTCATCTATACTATCAATTCATCTTATCTTGAACAATTCTTCATATAGTTCAATGACTATATTCTAATGTTTTTGAAAGATGAATTACAGTGATTTGTACATCTCGTTTATTCTTTGTAATTGTGAGAAATAAATTGATAATTTATATTTATTTCTGATCTATTCATTCTTGTAGTAACAGAACACCTAACTCCTCTAGTTTTGTGAGTTGAAGAAAAAAATATTCCAACCAAGTTATTGAAGATCTTCAGTTACAGGTGATAAAAATAGTCTGGCTAGATTCTGCACTTAATTTCAAATAACAGAAATTTTTCTATAATTATTATACCAGCAAGCGAGAGTGATCTTAAAGTCTCATTTAATAATTTCTCTTTTGTTACCAGTAAGGAAATATAGGATCTTCAAAACTTGAAACCGATATCCTTGAAATTTTATCTTTTTATTTTCATAGATTAAAATTTTATTTTTGTATTTGTAGTGAACCCTCTACGTTTATGAGTGTCATGGGCCAAGTTTAGTAAGATCTTACAACCTGTCTTTAATTAAGGTCGGACGGACACAAGTACGATCACAAGAAGGCCCTAGTCGAGTCGTTAATGATTCTAATTTTAATTCATTTGCAGATTTGATTAAACCCTTCACATTAATTATTCCTATTGAAAATTTGCCGATAGCTTGCTTATCTTATTAATAACATTTGATAATAATTTTAATGTTTGGCTGAACTAAGCCAATTATTTCAGGTTAACAGTACTTCAGAACATTGAGAATTTTATCTGCCGTATTTGCCAATTAAATATTATTAAAAAAAATGTGATGCATTTGTTTATTGAAATTTTTATGATACGGTATTTCTAATAATAATATTGTTAGTGCTAGTCTTTAAAAATGCGTCCTGACAATTTCTACAACAATCATGAGTTGAAAGACAATTCAGTGAATAACTCCCCAGACCCAGATAGTGAACTGAAAGTGTACACACATTTCCCTCCCCGGTTAGTGAGTGAAAAGTGTACACACAAAACCTCCTCGGTCAGTGGGTTGAAAGTGTACACACAAAACCTCTCCGTTTTGTAGGTTTAATGTGTATTTTTTTTTTTAAGTAAACAATGAAAAATTGATGAAACTATGTTCAGAACATGTCAATATTTCATTACCAAAACTATCAATTCTCCATGTTAAGTGGAAAACAGCCTCCCCGTTTTGTATGTTAACTTCTTACCTCCCCGTTTTATACTTTGTTCATGTATGTGTGTGTGTGTGTGTGTGTGTGTGTGTGTGTGTGTGTGTGTGTGTGTGTGAGAGAGAGAGAGAGCGAGAGAGAAAGTTTGAGAGAGAGGACATAGACGAGAGAGGGAGAATGTGAGTGAGAGAGATAGAGAGAATAGAATGGCTGCCTTCATTTATTACCTGGGAGGGCGAAGTTAGAGCGCAGCCGGCCCTCTCTTCCCCTTAACCCTCTAAGAGCGAGAGAGAGTGAGTGAGAGAGGGCGTGAGAGAGTGATTACGAAACCAGAGAAGGGATAAAAGAGAGAAAAATGAAAAAAGAGAATGTGTTAAAGAGGGAAAGAAAGATAGGCAGAAACTCTCAAAATGTGTAGAGTTCCACAGTAACAGACAATAAAACTTTAAATGCCATGTTAAATATTGTTTTTATTGCTGAGCTTATTACATTAAAAACCTGTAGTTTCACATAAGCACATGTTCAAGTATATTTCGAATTTTTTTACAAAGTTATTCGGGCATTTTATTATAGAAGTGTAATTTCGAGGTAAACGTCCAAGAATTGCAAATTGAAATACTTGGAATTTTTCTTTAAATAAATAATTTCATCACTCCTCATTTCACTTGAGCTTCACTTACTTTAATTGAAGTTTTTCTCATCATAGAATATAAATTAGCATCGACTTACAGCTTGCATGATTAATTTTATGTAAATTCATGAGAAAAATACAGGATTTTCTCAATGTGAAACAGAATTAAGTTGAATAATATTCACTAACTCAAAGGGCTCACATTTATTATATAGCTCTTTCATTTTTATATCATTTTCTGCAGAGTTATTTTGACAATAAGTTCATGTTTTATAGTTTAGTTAAAGTTTTATAATAAGTTCTTAGTATCCAATTTAGTATACTCAGTAGTATTTAGTATGGCTACTTTCATTATTATAAAACACACACACACACACACACACACACACACACACACACACCGCATCCCGGTCAAGTGTTGATGAGAAGGATATTCTTGAATATCCTCTTCCAAGAATGGACATTTATGTGTTCAAACTTCGCCGTTTCATGTAGATACTTCACAATCATATTGTCGTTATCAAATTGCATCTTTTTCTGTACACACATATCGTTGATTAATTCTTTAGTTTAGATTTGTAAAATTCATAGAACAATAATTACAGTACTTATATATTTTCAACTATCATAATCTAGAATCTAAGACTGTGAATCTAAATGAATAAAGTAAATAATCTAATCTAATCTAATCTAATCCCTTGGTGGAAATCCTTTCTTTATAATATGTATTCAGTTGCTTTTTTACTGCACTCTTATTGGTTTCTCGCACTCCATTTAGAAAATTCTTAATGTTGAAGGGGGGGGGAACAATTGTTGGAGCGGTGGAGAGGAGGTAGGTGAATAAGTAAGTGTTGTGAAATGGGGGGGGGGGGGGGTAAAATTTACATTTTACCAGCCCCACTGAAATGTGAAAAGCGACTCGAATATTTTATTTATGAGTTTGAGCGAGCGCACTTTCAAAACGTGATCGACAACAAAGAACTTTTGAGCGATCACTAGCTTGTTAGCTGTTAGCTGAAAAAGGTTGTGGGGTGGGGGGCAGTGTTGTTAGCTGATTTTGAGAGGGGGAGGAAACATTTCAGGGTGGTTCCCACGAACATTTTTAATATCTTTATGTGCGGGAGTGCAAAAAATTTACGAAATACTTTCCACCGATCAAATGGATTAACATAAATCTTGCACTGCATTCAGAATGTGGGAGAACATTGTATCGCATCAAGAAAAAAGGGGAAGGTTACGGAAGAGGGGGTGAAGGAAAGGTGAAAGAAAAACGTGAAAAAATTTATGGGGGCGAGATTGAAATCCGGTGTGCATCTACTTCCTCACTCTGTCGCTCTTCTTTTCCCATTCTCTCCTTTTCTCTCACACACCTAAAGAAAAAATCAGAATCAGAAGGAAGCGAGAATATATATATATATTTTTTTCAGGAAGACGTGTAAAAGAAACTCCGTTCTTTCCTTCTCTGTGAATGAATTTATCTTTATGTGATTCGCGTTGAGATGAAAGAGGGCATTCTGTGTAAAGAAGCCGGACTAGGACTAAGGCAGGTATATATAGTTTTATATAGGTATATATATATTAGAAGGATAAGATAGCCCTCTTTGGCTACTGTATTTTGTGTTGGATTGATGTGTGCTCTACCGTATTGAAATATCTTTTTGTGCACCAAACCTAAAGATCATGAAAACGAACCTAGGGTAGCAATGAACCTGGATACAAAGAAGTCAGTGAATGTTTTTTACTGTTTAGTACATCGAACTGAGTCTAATAATTGTCTTTCTTTGTAGAGGTGAAGGTGATATTGTGGAGGATATCCATAATGAATAATAAGACGAAGTTGGAAAACCCAGAAAAGAGACACAAATTTTGCAGAGCATCTCATTCATAATGGACACAAGTTCAAGGCTGAAGAAAATGTTGATTTCTGCATTTGATTGGCAAAGACAGACAATTAAACATTTTAGAAACTTTAGAGATAACTAGGTTGGTAAAAAACAATACAAGTTTAAACGATTAAATTTATCTCAACCAATTTAACACAACTAACTTGGTTCATCATAATTCTGGCCTACATTTTAATAACGGCACTTTTGTGTCTTTCTCGGTTAACCTTGACTGCATTTCAGTGAGCTTCAAATTTCTAATTTAAATATGATTCAATTCTAGCCTAATTTACTTGTGTATTGTCCTTCTTTGTTACTTTCAAGATGTTCATGGTTTTTAGTTCTTGATTTGATTCTTATTTTTGTTTGTTGCTCCTCCCACCAGTGAAAGTGACTCTTGTACATGTCAAAAGCTTTATCAACTAAATATTTTTTCAATTGTTTTTAAAATATCTCTATATTTTCAGGACACTTTAAAAACTGCGGTAGTCTGTTGTATAGTTTCCTACCAATATAACTAGGTCTTTGTTTAAATACGCTAATATCAAAACTGCTGACAGAGTATTTCTATTAAAATTATGATTTTTACTCACTGGAGGGATGCGGTACACTTCCAAAGAGAAGCTTTATCAGCCTCTTTTATTAGGAGTTATACATTTTCAAAATAATCCTAACGTTCCAACAATTTTACAAGGAAATTACAGCGACTTCTCCTCTATCTCTAAGTCATATTTAAAAAAAAAACATGAAATAATAAATTATAGTAGGTAATTTGATTATCATAGTAGGTAACAGTTAAACATTTTAAAACCTTGTGAATTAATTTTTATAATGTTTTTGAACTTTTACATCAAATCTTGTAAAAATTGACTTTTTATCTAATACTACTGATACTAGGATATATAAATTTAATATAAACTAAAAAAAAAACACTTTTAAATGGAAATTAACTAACGTTATGGCGTGACGGCCGTTTCGCTCTGTTGTCTAGAGCATCGTCAGACGACCCACAGTTTACTGTGGTTTAAAAGTGTTTTTTTTAAGTTTATATTACATATTAGTGGAAACAAGATGGATCTTCAAGATCATATATAATTTGTTAAAATAATCTTAATTATTAATATCATACTATGGGGTATAAATTGTATAAACATTTTTTTAAGATTACGTCTCCGGTTATAGAGAATATGACAAGTCAAGTCTGATCAACAATTTGATGTACAATATAACCATTCTTATTCACTAGTTACCACAAATACAATTTAAATTAGTTGAGGTGAGGCTCAATGTTGATCTGGAAGGAACTCCTGTACACTATAAAAACTAAATTATCAACTAAATATTATCCTAAATATTCCTAAAACTCGTTTGAAACTGTGGTAGCTTGTTATAGAATTTTCTACCAATATAACTAGGTATTTGTTCGAATAAACTACTATTGTGACTCACCAAGTGATAATCTCCTCGGTTTCATGCATTATTATCCTGCACGGATTTTGGTTCATGTTACTCTTCTTTACATTTAAATGTAACTTCATACACATAGCCTACTAGCAAGGTTGTCTTAGGAGACCAAGTCTCTTGAACAACGGCCTACATGAATCTAACAACCTAATTTCTTTTTCCAAATACCTAACAGATTTATTTCGGTTCTAACACCCTATGAAGATTTTTTTGATGAGCTACTAAGATAGCATATTTAATATGGGACATTGAAAGACCATGCAATGCACCGGTAACGATTGTAATATAATTTTTTTAAATGTATTTTGACGATTGCTATAATTGTAATTGACAATTTTCTAGCAATAAAATGGAATTGAATCATGGTAAGCTGTAAAAAGTATTCCTTTGGCATTTAATCCTGCAAGCTGTTGCAGGATAAATCAAAATTTTACAGCTTATTTTCTCAATGTAAGGAGCCCGGGTCAATCGCCTATCCAACAATATAACAGTTATTGTATTGTTCCATCAATTTTACAAGGAAAATTATTTTATCTCAACAACAACCTTTCCATGAATCTCAATTGTCCTTTTCAACCTAATTTCCTGTCGGCGTCTGTCAACGAGCATTTCCTACGAATATGACAAGGTAAAAAAAAAATGCTGAAACCATATTTTTGAGTGAGTGGTACGTAAACCGAAACGATTACAGAGAGAACATCCAGTCAGTGAGAGAGACAGAGAGATAGATAGAGAGAGAGAGAGAGAGAGAGAGAGAGAAAGAGAAAGGGGGAGAGAGAGAGAGTGGGTGCGAGAGAGAGAGAGTGGGTGCGAGAGAGGGAGGGAGAGAGAGTGAGCTAGCACACAAATCATCTTACAGGAAAATAAGATTTCTATCCAAATTGAATTGGCTCCATTACTTTGTTGGACCCCGAAATAATACTGATAGAGCGAACGTGTTTACGCTATTCAGAGTCGAGATCAAAGCGGAACAGAAAAAAGGTCTCAAAGGTTGGCAGAGGAGACAGCAAATAGAAAGAGGAACGGCACGAAAATAAAGAGAGAAATTGGCTGAAAAGATAGGTAAAGAGGAAGAGTCAATTAATTGGCTTTTGTGGTGGTACAGCTTTGAAGAAAGAATGAAAAGCAAGCGCAGAGGAGGATGACTG
Source organism: Conomelus anceps (assembly GCA_948455865.1). Classification (NCBI taxonomy): domain Eukaryota; kingdom Metazoa; phylum Arthropoda; class Insecta; order Hemiptera; family Delphacidae; genus Conomelus; species Conomelus anceps. The sequence goes on from OX418219.1 coordinate 3,850,875, forward strand.
ATAAAAAAGGGGTGGAAATGGATGAAGAGGGGTGAAAAAAGAGGAAAAATGATGATAGAGAGTCAACAAAATCTCAACGCTGCACTTGACAGGGGTGTAAAACTGGCTTACTTTATTTTCCCGTAATTAGGGAAAAAGCTAAATCCTCTGCAGGGGAAATAAGGTATGATTTCTTTAATAGGTGGGTCGCTTTTTTTTTAAGGTAGAGAAAATGCTAACTATCGCCATTAGAAGATTAACTATCAGGAAAATAGCGCATTGTTCATTTCGAGTTCTGCACTTTTTTCATTCTTTGTTGCTTTATAGATAAAATGTCAAGGGTTATCTTGATATAACGCACACTTTGATGAAAAAATATCGACTTAAAGAAAATACTTGTATTTATATCTATATCTTATAACAGCATTAATTACATGCACTCATATTATCTTTGTATTATTATTATTATTCATCTTAAAGCAACAGATCACGGTCAGGAGAGCCATTAGCTTGTTTGACAGCCGTATCTTAGTGGTACAGAACCCACGAAAAACAATCTAATAAATCTGATAATTTTTTTTTATTAAAATTCTATATTCATTTGTGAAAATACGCATATGTATGTTGTATGAGATGTTCTACAACAATATGTTTAATCACGAACTCGGTGGTTCGGAACCCACCTAAAATAGTAGATCCACCATGTTTTCAATAGTATGGCTTAAGCAGCGAGGTGGAACTACTCGTAAGGGTCTCCCCACCAAAAGAAGCTATTCACATTTATTACTGCCGTATTTGCCAACTCATTTAGCTTTAAATTATGCAAGATTCCTGTATTATATATTTATAAAAAAACTTCTGGCAATAACATTTTTCAATGCAAATTAATCATAAGTAATAAGACTTGAAGTTGTCACAACAGCATTCATTGAAAACCGTGAGATACTAGTTTCCGTTGTTACATCATTATCAATCTCAAACAAACTAAAACTAAAGTTTTTTTTAGTAATGGCGAAGGTGATATTGTGGAAGGTATCCATAATGAATAATAAGACGAAATTGTCACAACCACATTTATTAAAAGTGATTGTAATGCTTGTTATGTAGGCCAGACTGGTAGGAGTTTCAAATGTAGGGTAAATGAACATATCAGGGATTGGAAAACCCAAAAAGGAGATTCAAATTTTGCAGAACATCTCATTAATAATGGACACAAGTTCAAGGCTGAAGAAAATGTTGAATTTCTGCATTTGATTGGCAAAGGCAGACAATTGAACATTTTAGAAGCTTTGGAGATAACTAAGTTGGTAAAAAACGATTCCATAACTAATTTAAATGACCAAATTTATTTTAACCAATTCAATACAACTAACTTGGTTTCATTATAATTCCAGCCTATTTGTAAAAAAGCAGTTCTTATGTGTATTTCTCAGTTGACCTTGATTACACTTCAGTGAGCTTCTAATTTTTAAAAAATTTTTTAATTTTAGTTTGATTAAATTCTAGCCTTATTACACTTTTTTGTTACTTTCTTGATTTTCACAGTGTTTAGTTATTGATTTGACTCGTATTTTTGCTTGTTACTCCTCCCACCAGGGGGCGTGACTTGACAACCAATCACAACGTCCGATTTAGGTCAGCCTCTTTCCCTCTTAGCCAATAGTATCATTCCATGTACAGTATATATAAGGCTACTCTGTACTTCAGTTTTCAGTTTGATTGAGATTGATAATGGTGTAACAACCGAAACTAGTTTCTCGAACTTTTAATAAATGTGGTTGTGACAATTTCGTCTTATTATTCATTAAAACTAAAGTAAAGAGTAGCTTAATAAATATTGAACACAGAATGACATTATTGACTGAGGGAGAAAATATTCCTGATAGGTCGACCTACATTGAAGGTCTGTGATTTTCTGAAGGCTATAACAAGTTACGCCCACTGGTGGGAGGAGCATCAAGGAATAATAAGTGTCAAAATCAAGAACCAAAAACCGAAACATATAGAAAGCAACAAACAAGAACAATACACAAGCAGGCTAGAATTTAAAGCAACATAGTGGGAGGAGCAACATAGAATAATCAGTGTCAAAATCAAGAAGCAAAAAGTAACAAACAAGAACAATACACAAGTAGACTAGAATTGAACAATTTAAAAAATAAAAATAAAATAAAAAATGGAGCTAAATGAAAAGGAGTCAAGGTCAACTGAGAAAAACATGAAAGTACCGTTATTAAAGAATAGGCTAAAATTATGATGAAACAAAGATAGTTGTATTGGATTGGTTGAAATATATTTGATCGTAAAAACTAGCATTGGAATCGTTTTCACCAACCTAGTGTTATCTCCAAAGCTTCTAAAATGTTCAATTTATTTCAACCAATCCAGTACAACTAACTTGGTTTCATCATAATTTTGGCCTACATTTTAATAACGGTACTTCCATGTTTTTTCGGTTGACCTTGACTTCATTTCATTTAGCTTCAAATTTCAGTTTTTTTTTTAAATTATAGCCTACTTGTGTATCGTTCTTGTTTGTTGCTTTCTATATGTTCCCGGTTTTTGGTTCTTGATTTTGACAATAATTTTTGCTTGCTGCTCCTCAGACCAGTGGAGTGTGTCTTCAGCCAATCACATACCTTCAATGGAGGTCAGCCCATCAGTGGCACTTTCTCTCCCCCCTCAGCCAATAATATAATTCTGTGTTGAGTATATATTAAGCTACTCTGTACTTTAGTTTTAGTTTGTTTGAGATTGATAATGATGCAACAACTGAAACTAAATGTGGTTGTCACAACTTCAAGTATTATTATTCATTATGGATATCTTCCACAATATCACCTTAACCACTACAAAGAAATTCAAATTAATCAAGTTTCAGTTAGAATGTGGAAATCCATGTAAACATGAAAAAAACTTTAAAATGATTAGCTTCCTTGTTCTTGAAGACTGCGGATCTGGAGGGTATATAGTAATTCTCGTAGTAATAAGCGAATGTCTTTTATTGGTGGGGAGACGCTTAAGTGTAGCTCCACCTCGCCATCGTTATGGGGGACATAATTTCGGTGGGTTCCGAACCACCGGGTAAGAGATGATAAAGCAAGAAGTGGAAAGTATATGACAAGGCTGTCTAAGCAATATTTACTTGCTTTCAATATTGCACACTAGTTAAAACAGTTCAGGCTTAAATTGAATCTGAAAAAAGCCCTTAAACTAGAAAAATCTATATTATTTAACATGTAAGGGAAGTGATAGCCGCGAGCCGTAGCAGGTATCTGTTCAATTAGATAGATAATCTGCGTTCTCGTAGGTCCTGTTTGTAACGGTGACCGATTAGATTGGCCAGAAAAAAAGACACTGTTCTCTGCTGAAAATCACTTCCCGGTGGTTCGGAACCCACCTAAAAAACTGTAGGTCCAACTCATAAATCACCATCATCCAACTCATTACCCACGCACAGGTCTCAGACCTATGTGGGTCCTCAAAAAAAAAATTAATTTTTTAATAATTTTGTATTAGATCCTATAGTATTTATTGAATGATATAACAGTCGAGTAATGTTGGAAAAGCTGTCAATGTTTATCAAAAGTAGCTATAAGTAGTTGTACATTTAAATCTGTAAGTACGGTATACAAAAAGTGTTCAAACCCCCAGGTAACTTTCCATCAATCGCCTTTCCAGGTTCTGCTACCCGGAAAAAAGTGTGAATCGTGTAGGTACATCGGAAAAAAAAGACTGGAAAAACGTATCGAACCGAGAGTTTTCCTGCACCATTTTCTAGTCTCCAGAGATTTCCAGTCTGTCTGGAATCCGATCGCGTTGAACAAGTAACGCCAGGTTCAAACGTTCTCCACTGTTAGACAAGTGAAATCGCCCTGGAATGTCCATAGACTCGTTTCTTCTTTTTCAAGAAAAAAATTCTCTGTCAAAATGAAGTAACAATTCATAAATAATTTTAGATATTTTACATCAATATTGCTGGTAAATAATAATAATAATAATAATAATATAAATATTGCTGGTATTAGTATAGTAATCCTCAAGTTCAAGTAATGTACTGGATCATCGAAAAAAATTTTTATCATCAAAAGATTTTTTATAATCAATAATACTAATCATGTCCCAACCACTTCATTTGATAACCAATGATATACTATAGTTTCGACTGTCACGTCCTTTTTAATTTCAATAAAAATAAAGTACAGAGTTGCTTAATTAATATATAACTTACTGGTGACGAATGCTATTGGTTTATAGACTAGGAACCTCTCATAGGTCACACTCCATGTTCAAGGCCTGTGATTGGTTGATACTAGACACGCCCCTTAGTAACAAGAAATAGCCTACCAATACGAAACTACAATGATAACCGAGTAGTTAACAGGTGATCAAATGCTACAAATGAAAAATATAGTAAACTTCTTGGTATGCAATAAATTATTAATTATGATTTGCATTCTTATTTCGTATTGGTGAGCTATTTCTTGTTAATAATAGGTCACACTCCACGTTCAAGGCCTTTGATTGGTTAATACTAGACACGCCCATTAGTAATAAGAAATAGGCTACCAATACGAAACTACAATGATAACAAAGTAGTAAACAGGTGATCAAATGCTACAAATGAAAAATATAGTAAACTTCTTGGGCTCTCAGCCTATGAACTTGTAGTATTCGTTTTCTAAAGGGTATTGAGGACACGCCTCCAACGTGCATTCTGGCCAATGAGGGGCTCTCAGCTTATGAACATATAGTATTCGTTAACTAAAGGGTATTGAGGACACGCCTCCAATGTGCATTCTGACCAATGAGGGGCTCTCAGCCTATGAACTTATAGTATTCGTTTACTAAAGGGTATTGAGGACACGCCTCCAACGTGCATTCTGGCCAATGAAGGGCTCTCAGCTTATGAACATATAGTATTCGTTAACTAAAAAGTATTGAGGACACACTTCCAACATGCATTCTGGCCAATGAGTGGCTCTCAGCCTATGGATCTATAGTATTCGTTTACGAAAGGGTATTGAGGACACGCCTCCAACGTGCATTCTGGCCAATGAGGGGCTCTCAGCCTATGAATCTATAGTATTTGTTTACGAAAGGGTATTGAGGACACGCCTCCAACGTGCATTCTGGCCAATGAGGGGCTCTCAGCCTATGAACCTATAGTATTTGTTTACTAAAGGGTATTGAGAATAACTATTTCATTACTTCAACATTTACAGAGTAGTATTTTTTAAACCGACCTATTTCTCGTGGTCACCTGGTATATAATAAGCAGCTACTTGCTGTTTTCTGTCTAACACTGGAGAAAAATAATTATAGGTATAGGTATTGAAGGAGGAGGAGTGGTTGGAGACAAAGAAGAAAATGGAAAAGAAGGTAGAGAAGAAACAGAATTAGGAAAAGAAGTGGGATAAGAAAGAAGAGACTACAAAATTGAATTTGTAGATAAGTTATTACAAATTCTAGGAATTAATATTCAATTGAATCAGACAACCTGCTAATATTTTTATATTTAGCAACAGCTAGATTTCCAATTTATCTCGTACCCTGTAGTCTCTTCTAGGGTCTCCCCCATAAAATATGCCTTCAAAATAATCCATTAATTATCTCTGGAAATAATAATTATTTATTATCGGCCCTAATAGAACAATTCCGATAAATTGCTTTCATTTTAGCGTGACTTATTGGGCGTTTTTACAGAGCAACAAAGTAGTTGAAAGGCATTTCGACAGTAGTTCAGTCACTTGATTTATCTAAGTCCGGTTAGCCTGTTCCGTACAACACTGTATGCGATCTATATCGTATATCTAATGCGATATATATCGATATAGATACATGTATATTTTGTGCGATATAGATATAAAAATAATGTATCGCACGCATACCCGCGATTTATCTGGAGCACCGATGGGGGATTTCCGGGTAGTGGAAAGGGGGGATTAATGTGATGAAGGTCGCTATAGTCCCCCCTAAAAGAGGTGGGGTATCAGGGGGGGGGGGATAGGGGAGGGAGAAATTGTTAACAGGAGAAAGATTTACTAGAGCGGTAGTCCTCGGCACTGCAAAAATATAGAGCCATATTTCTTGCAAGGATTTCAAATGCCTTACGATATAGAGCGATAGTCTGCCTGTGCCCCCCTCCCAGAAACGATTATCAGAGTATTTATTTACCTTTTTAAGTGAATGAGAGCTCTGCTTTACTGTTCTTTTTCTTTTAAATCTTCTTCATCATCTCGTCCTTCTTCCTCCTTCTCCTACTTCTTTTTTTCCTTCTCATCCTCCTCCTCCTCTCCTCCTCCTCCTCCTCCTCCTCCTCCTCCTCCTCCTCCTCCTCCTCCTCCTCCTCCTTTTCTCCTTCTGTTCTACCTCATTCTCCTCTTCCTCCTCCTCATCGTCGTTCACCTCATCATCCTCTTCCATCTCCTCCTTCTTCGGCTTCTCCTCCTTTTCCTCTTCCTTCTTCCCCTCCTTCTCCTCTTCCTCATCCTTCTCCTCCTCCTCCGCCATGATATATAACATGAATATAATATATAACATATAACATAACTATGTTATATTACCTAAGATTAAGTTAAGAATGGACGAGTTTTTTCTGTGATGTTTTCCATGATGAAGTCCTTAATGAACAATCTAATATTAAAACTGACACTGTATTTCAATTTTATATATTGTTTTACTCACTTATATTAGAGATGCTTGAGGAATGCATTTCACTTCTGAAAGGAAGGCTGACGAAGCTTCTTTTCAGAAGTGAAATGCATTCCTTAAGCATCTCCAATTTTAAATGTGAGTAAAACATTATATAAAAGTGAAATACAGTGTCTGTTTTAATATTAGATTGGACGAGTTTTGTCCAAACTTCGCCATTCTACGTAAACGCGTCACTAGGATTTTCTTTAAATCACTTCCTGCACATTTGCTATCTACAACATGTGACGATAATAAGGCTATTTTAAACTCGTTTAAGAAATTTTGTAAATTTTGATAAATAAAGTGTTCCAAACTTAATCCATATTCTCCTTATTTTTTTCCTTTTCCTGCTTCTCCTCCTCCTTTCCCTCATTCTCCTCCTTCTCTACCTTCTCCTCTTTCTCCTCCTTCTCCTCCTTTACCGCCTTCACCGTCATTTCTTTTTATTTCTCCACCTCCTTTACCGCCTTCACGTCTTTTCTTTTTACTCCTTCTCCTTCTTCTCCTCCTCCTCCTCTTCCTCCTCCTCTTCCTCCTCCTCTTCCTCCTTCTTCTCTACCTTCTCTTCCTCCTTCTGCTTCTCCTCCTCCTTTATCTGACTTCACCAGTGAATTCAACACTCACTTGTTCGTGTGATGGCTATTTCGCATTGTTAGACTGCTTCCTCAAACACGGCTGAGGAAGCATTTCATCAATGATGGGAATGGCCATTACACACAAATAGGCCTAAGTGTTGAATTTACTAGAAACGTTTATTTTGAATAATGATTTATGTTTGAATATCAAGTGCAAAAGTTATATAGAACAATCTATATAGTGCAAAGTTATATATGTAAATCTCAATTTTAGACTAGCCTGCGATATATATAATTATTAGTATTACTTGTTGCTGACTTATATTTTGGTATAGTATAGTATTTGAATGTGATCATTTCCTTGAACTTACTGTTTTTTTTTCAAATTTGATAATTTTGTCAATTTTTTAAAATTACGATTATTTTAACATTCATAATGTTTATGGCAATAAATGATTGATTGACTACATCGAACACTGTATCATGACATTATTAATTCTTCAATCAGAATTACGCGAAATCTTCATTTCGTTCATAAAACATCATTGTTTTCAACTAAACTACTAAAGACAACTAAAAAGCTTGGATCTTTTTCATTTTCTGCAATTCATACATAGTGTCAAACTATCAACAAAGATATAAATTGGTATCCCATCAATACAACATCAATGCTATCAGTCAATCAAAACCTTTAAACCCTCTCCATTTACTGGAGCTATCAATGGTGCTGAATCAATAAACATTCAAACCTCCATCTCATCAATGACCCTATCAGGTTAAAAATATCACAAATCTGCATCTCATCAATGAAACATTATCAAGCCGCGTCTTCACCAACCGAACATGTCTGCCGAACATTGTTGGCGGATACAAAAAACGGGCAAACATTAAACATATGGGTCACCGAACATGTTCGTGAGTTCAAATGAAATGTTCGGTCTATGAGCAAACAGTGATGACCAACAACAGGTTCCCGCCACTAACCCCACCACACCGATCATAATGTTCGAGAAGGCGTCCACACCAAACCAACTCCAAAAAATGATCGGCGACATCAGCTGATTCCAGCAAACACTGTTCGCCGAGCATGTTCAGTTGGTGGAGACGCGGCTTCAGTAAAACACAAAGCAAAACCTTCAAACCCTTTCTATTAGTGGAACCATCTCTAGTGTTCAACAATCAATAAAAATTTAAACCTACATCCCCTTAATCTCCATCTCCATCTCATTAAAAATATTATAAATCTGAATCTTATCAACGAAACATAAAAAAAATCAACAAAACACAAATAAAACCGGGTCTTTTGCACTATAATCCCGCATTTCTTAAAAATTGTCATTGAACAGTAGATTCCTAACCTAACCTTACCTTACCTAACCTAACCTAATCTAAGACCCGGTTTGGTTAGGTCAGGTAAGGTTAGGTCAGGTTAGGTCAGGTTAGGTCAGGTTAGGTCAGGAATCTACTGTTTAATGACACTTTTTAAAAAATGCGGGTTTATAATGCAAAAGACCCATCAAACCATCTCTATTTCCTGGAACTATTGATAGTGTTCAATTATCAATAAAAATGCAAACCTCTATCCCATCAATGACTCAAACATGTTAATCATGGTCAAATAAGGCCTCAAGGTTTATCAGTGCTATTAACGAACTCAAATCGAACACTTTAAATCCCTCCATTTTCCTGGATCTATCAATAGTGTGTTAATGTAGTTTATGCTGCATTCTATGGCCATTTCGCAGATATCTGACCCTCATATTTGAACTGGCAATTTTCATGTACCGATAAACAATAATTTCATGGATGACATGGTGAGTTGATAGCCTATTGACGTAGTTTATTGACACGATTTTTGGTCTAGCTTTACGCTCTAGCTCGGACCAATAATAGTGGAGAGAATGGATAAAAATGGATGAATAGAGGTGGAAGAGATAGCGAAGGAGTGAGAGAGAGTGAATGTGGTGGAAGGCATAGATAAGGAGAGAAAGAGTGAGTGAGTGAGGGGAGGAATATTGAACGAACAGCAATTTTACACGGCCGTAACTTTACATGTAGGCATTTATTATTATCTTCCCCCTGCCAATCCGCACCCCTAAAAGCTAATATCCTAGAGCTGAATTTCATATTTTGACCTTTTATAACGGGTTTAAACGATGTTTTGACGTTATAACGGGAAACGATTTTTGGCTTGTCTAGTAATCTGAACACAAGCTAATTCTAAAGTCTGATTTTACATAAATAATTATTTATGTATTAAGAGCGTGAAGCGCGACTTTATCGCTTGAGCCAACTGCGCGACGCATAGCGGAGCGCAGTAAATTTGCGAGAGCGATAAAGAAGCTTCACGCGCGAATTACATACAATATTTTTCCTAAAACTGCAGTTCTGGATTCCAACACAATAAAAGCTTGTAGTTTGTAACATCACAGACCATGCGCGGATTTGGTTAGCGTTCGCCATTGTCGAGGTTATGTGAATTTTACGGATTCCGTGATCCACCAATGAGAAGGCATCAAAATCAAAACAGAAGTGTAAACAGCTGGCGAGCATAAAGTACTTTACCGCTTGCGGAGCAGTAAAGAGGTATTTTACAATTAGTTTTCAGTACGTAAAGAACTACTTTACGAGCAGTTGTAGGAAAAATAATTTATGTACAATCTGTACATAGTTAATGGATAAGCTAATACGGAGTATCCAAAGTGAAAATTTCTTTCTCAAAATGTTTGATATTCTATTCGAATTGTTAGGCAGTGTTTTATTCTGTGTATCTTCGGTTTTAATCTACTATCATAATTAATTTTCCTATTTTTGACAGAATTAAATCTCGAAATGTTTGATATGTTATTCAAATATTGTTAGGTAGTTTTTTATTCAGTATATCTTTCGGTTCTAATCCACTATTACATTGAATTTTTCTATTTTTGCCAGAATTGAATCTCAAAATGTTTGATATTTTATCCAAATATTGTTAGTTAGTTTTTTATCTGTATATCTTTTGGTTGTAATTTACTATCATATTGAGATTTACTATCTTTCCTCAATTATATCTCAAAATGTTTGATATCTTATTCAAATATTGTTAGGAAGTATTTTATTGTGTTCATATTTGAGTTGTTTTAATTTTAATCTACAATTCTATTGAATTTCTCCTATATTTTCAAAAATAGATATATCAAAACTTATAATAATCTATTCTAATTTCTAAGGTCGTAGGCCTATTACAACTCGCATATCTTTAGATAGTTTTTATCTTAATCTACTACTATTATTATTATTATTATTATCGTGATTGGTCACTTAGGACCGCAATTTAAGAATTTAGAAATTTTTAACCTTCGATTATAATCTCGCAGCACTTGTCCCTGTCTTTTCCGTTCTTGTTCAGACATGCTCATTGTTCTTCTTATCTACTCTTATATTGAAATTTTTTTAATTTTTTAAAGGTACACATCGAAACGTTTGATAAAATATCCTAATTGTTTTAATCTACTATTTTGACAGTTGTTTGGTACATTGTAAATTGTATGTTTGGTACCATTTGCTTTAATCTATCATTTATTGACATTTCTCTATTATTTAAAAGGTAGAAATCAGAACGTTTGAGAGAATATTATAATTATTAGGAAGTATTAGATTTTGCATATCTTCAGGTAGTTTTTATTTTAACCTAGTAGTATATAGACATTTTTCCATTTTGTTTACTTTTTTCTTCATTGTTTTGTTTAGTATCATTCTCAACATAAATAACATATTTTATAAGATAGATTTCTGAGAAGTTTTGAAATTTAGACTCATAGCCTCAACGAATCGTTTTGTAGTACAGCTTCCATTTTCAGGGAATTTCTGGAAACAAATATTTTTGTATTGATCATATTCCGTGAATATAAATATTGTAGCAATATTGTAGAAATATTGTATTTCGAATCAATTAATTTGATGAAGCTTCTCTTTAGAAGTGAAATGCATCCCTCTAGTATCTCCAGTATAAATGAATGAAAATCATATATTAAATAGAAATACAGTGTCAGTTCTGACAATGAATACAGATACTATCTGTATTCATTGGTTCTGATACTAGATAATTAATTTGAGATAATTAAGTTGGTTTATTTTATTAATTCATACCACTTTTTCTAACTGAAAATTATTAGTGAAACTAACATTTCTATTAAACATGACTTTCAAAAATTGATATGCAATTCAGTTGAAATTTTGTAATGGGACAGTTTGTAGTCAAAAGCCTGTATTATTTATTTCAGTTTCAGATGTAAATGAAGAGATCCTCTAAAAATACAGTATCTTCCTTCATTTAATAGTATAAATAAATTCTGCTAAAAATATAATTTTCATTATTATTTAAGATTTTGTTCTATTGTAATCAAACTTTGGAGTTATCGTTGTATTTGTTGGGCATTATTTTTTAGTAGCTCAGTCTTTCTCTTTGTATAAATTTCTACACAAAATTGGATTATACAGTTAGTTGAAATTTCAATGAAAAAGCAGTTTTGGGCTAAAGATATTTCCACACTCCATTGAAATTATTTAGGCTTGATGTATAAATAAGTGATTTGACATTTATTCCTTTGTTATTGAAGAAAATTGTAATTTTGTTAATGTTGCTCTCAATTGGTTGTATCTTTTGGATAATCAGATAACAATAATAATAAGAAATAATTTTTAATTTGAATTTCCGATAAATTATTTCATGTTTGGTATTATTTTTATCGTATTTTAGTCAGTAGTCAACTGCATATCCTAAATTTGAAAATTTTTGTGTATCCTAAATTTTAAAAATTGTGTATATCTTAAATTTTGAAAATTTTCTGTATCCTAAATTTTTAACATTTCGAATATTCAAAATTTTTTGCTTTTCTACTTTGTTTTGTATAATTTTGAATATTTTGAAAATTTTGTATACCCAATTTTGAAAATATAATTTTCTTACTTTTTTACTATAGGCCTAGTGCTAATCAGTAGACAACTGTACAACCCACATTTTGAAAATCTCACAGTTTCCCCACACCTTCTAAAATCAAAGAAATAGAAAAATCAGTTTTGGAATCCGAGACTCCCCTCAAACTTCCGGTTTTCTAAAATATTCATATCTTGGAAAAGTGAGCTTTTCAAACAATCGAGCCTCTTGGTCTCAAGCACGTTTCTGGTTTTTTCTCCTTTTTTCCATCTTCAAACTACCACCATTCTTTTATCTATCTTTGTCAACTGTAAAACATTTACAAAATGAGACATGAATTATGAATGGGATCTAACAGCTAAGAATCCAACAATTCACTCATTATTCTCAACATGTAGTCTTTCTCTCTTGCTCTTCAGGTTCCTCTCTCGCACCCTCTCTCAAACTCACTCTTTTTCACTCACACTAACTCACTCCTCTCTCACACACACGTTCACTCGTTTTAATTCTCTATCATTCTCTCCCTCTTGTACTTCATTCTCTCTCATTTTCTCCCTCTTCCTCTTTCCCTCTTGTACTTCATTCTGTCTCATTTTCTCACTCTTTCTCTTTCTCTCTTCTACTCTCTAGAAAGAGCACTATAACAATGGCAATGACTCTTCGTGAGAGATAATAACTCGGGAAGCCATTGACTCCATTATGCAACTCGTGTACAAATTTGAAAAAAAATGGTGGATTTCAAGAGATAAATCTTGCGGGTCAGTGAAGGTGGGAGCCCTTTTAATGCGCCCTTTTATCGTGAAAAATAATTTCTGGGGCCTGCTTTATGAATGGGTAAATCATTTACTAAATACCGTACAGGACTGGGCTATATTTAGTGCACGAATTACTTTCTTTTGTGATTTTGATTCAAACCAAAGAGTAAGGAATTAATTTTATGAACTGTTCAAACCCACAAATTTGGACACTATGCAGTTGACCCATTATAAATACAGCAATAATCGATTCACCCATTTTAGAAGAGATAATTCACCTAAATCACCTATTTATTTTATAATGTTTTAAATTAAAAGACAATAATTATGTTAATAATAATAAGCGTATGGCTTTTAATGGTGGGGAGACCCTTACGGGTAGTTCCACCTCGCCGTTTGTGCCATGTTACGGGGAACATGGTGGACCTACTATTTTAGGTGGGTTCCGAACCACCGGGTAAGTGATAATAATTATGTTGAAAATTGAGGACATGTTTTATGAACGGGTAAAATTCAACATACGGTTGAAATAATCACCTAGTAACACGTAGAAAAAAATTAAAAAAATATTTGTAATTTTCTAAATACTCTATTGCATTAGTAGGTCTCAGCAATAATCAGCTCACAAGTCAGTTTTTTTGATAATTGTTCATATTCACAGACAGTTTATTGCCCAATTTAAGATACAATATATATTTAATAACAATTTTCTTCAACCACAACGTCTGACGATGCTCTTAACAGAGTGAAACGGCCGTCACACCATAACGTGAGTCAAAATTTCCACTCGAAAGTGTTTTTAAAGGTCCATTTTTGTACTGAAAAAGTGCACAAATAGAGTTGAAATTTGCAAGTTGGATGTAATTCTAAACAGTTACATCATTATATTTGTATTTATGGCTTGACTTTACTAGTTATTGCGTGACGGCCGTTTCACTCTTTGTTAAGAGCATCGTCAGACGACCCACAACGTCTCACGATGCTCTTAACAACAGAGTGAAACGGCCGTCACCCCATAACGTGAGTCACAATTTCCGCTAAAAGTGTTTTTTAAAGTTTTATTATATATTTGTGGAAACAAAATGAATCTTCAATATTACAAAAAATGAGTTTTGTTAGCGTAACACAGATTTGACTCCATATCTTGATCAGCTGGTAGGGTTTACTCAATGCTATTGAACTGGAAAGCAACATTCCCCATCTGTAATAAAACCTTGTTATCAATCATTTCTTCAATTGTATTAAAAGACGTTAATCTATCAAAAAATCAGGATAGCATTAGTGGAAGGAACTCTTGTAGCAACCTTGTTATGAATTTGGGAGTAGCCCAAATTTTTTTTGTTGAATTACCTTGAATAACTTACTTGTTTGGTATCATTTTAAACGTTATTAAATTCTAAAGATATTTTTTTATGTAAAGTTTTCTGAATTAGGACATTTTAAGCTAGTTATTGGAGAGTTTAGATTTTAATTATTCGTTTTCAATAAAAGTAATTGAATCGATTGGGTTTTCATGTTGGGATTGGTATTACAGTAGAGCATTGTTTTGAGTTTCAATATCGAGCAGGATTGAATCCCACGCTAGTCTAGTAAAAAAGGATAGAGCTAGTTTCTCATTCTTTTGCTCTATCTCACACTCACTTTACCTGTTCATTTTTCATTTGCGGAATAGGCGTTCTGCGCAGGCCTGCAGGCAAATCTAGAGTTTTGATTCGATGAAAAGTACGTAGTTTTGTAATCCCCGTTTTATTTCTGAACATCGATTCCCACCAAGAGCAAACTCGGTTTGTTGGCAAGCGACCGGCTCTCTTCTCAACGAAATTGCATGGAGCAAACACCACGCTGGTTAAGACGAGCTTGTAGTCATTTTTTTTGAGGTTATGGTGACGTGATTGTTTTGGTTTTAGGCCCTTGTGCTGGGCAAAGTTTATAATATCAAATTTATTTTAATTATGTGATTTAAAAGTTAATTATTAGGAAACCGCCACTCACCTCATGTTTAGTTTGAATTAGTTTGTTTGATTTGAAGATAATTTGTGATGTACTTCGCCGCTTTATAAGGTAACAACAATATTTTTTAATATGAAATACTTTGTGAATTTATATTTCTAGCTTAATTGTTCTCATGTACGTAATTGATGTAAGCAATTGTTTGTCAGAATTCATAGGCTATGGATAAGGAGTTTAGTATAAAAAAGGACGATATTAAATATTCAATTTAAATCAGTAGTAAAAGTTAGTAGTTAGTTGTGATAAAAAGATTATGAATTTGATGATGTAACTAAGAAACTCAACTTCCTTATTGCTATAGATTAATGTGAACTATTTTGAATTCTGCGATGCTGTGATACTTAGGAAGTAAAGGTTAGGTTTGCTTAATTGTTTGAATTTTAGTAATGTAGATGTGTAATTAAGCGACATAGATGCATGGGTATTTGATGGTGTTTTGGTGTACAAGCGTGTAGAAAGGAAATGTTTTCCTTTTTCCACGTTTCGCCTTCTAAATTTATGGTTGTTTCCGTCATTCTAAATTTATTCTAAATTAAAAACAAATTGATGGGACAACCTGATAGGCTCTCAAGATTCTAAGAGATTAAGTAAATCTACTTCAATATGCAAAAGCAACGATAAAGTAATAAGGGATGATAGGGAAGTACCGGTACTCACTGTGTTCCATCAGAATATTCAATACATTCGTAACAAAATAGATAGAATCGA
Organism: Conomelus anceps; assembly: GCA_948455865.1. Lineage (NCBI taxonomy): Eukaryota > Metazoa > Arthropoda > Insecta > Hemiptera > Delphacidae > Conomelus > Conomelus anceps. Next base: position 3,866,513 of record OX418219.1, read on the forward strand.
AGTACTTTTTAAAGAAGAGGCTCCTGATATAGCTATTTTCACAGAGCATGGTTTAAAAGAAGATGAATTGTCACAACTTAATATTCCAAACTATTCATTGAAAACGTCGTATTGCAGGACATCTCATCGAAGTGGGGGAGTAGCTATCTTCACTAAAAATGCTAAGAATATGCAAACATTTAATTTAGAATATGTAGAGAAATTTGCTGTGGAAATGGATTTAGAAGTTTCTGGGTTAAGAGTAAAAATCGACGATAATTTCGAAGTAGCGGTGTTAGGTATTTATAGGTCACCAAATGGCGAATGGAACAATTTTTGTGAACTGTTCAAGAGACTTGGTCTCCTAACTGTACCCTGCTTATATGTGTATGAAGCTACTCTATATGTAAAAACGAATGATATTAACCAAAATCTTGATGTACATGATTATAATACAAGACGCCGAGGAGATTATCACTTGGTGAGTCACAAACAAAAACCTAGTTATATTGGTAGGAAATTCTACAACAAGCTACCGCAGTTTTTGAAGAGTCTTGAAAATATAGAAATATTTAAAAAACAATTGAAGAAATATTTAGTTGATAAAGCTTTTTATAGTGTACAAGAGTTCCTTTCACATCAAAATTAAGCCTCACCTCAACTAATTGAAGTAATTATGGTATCTAGTGTATAATATTGTTGATCTGACTTGTCTTATACTCCTTAACTGGAGTCTCCAAGACGTAATCTACAAAAAAAAAAAAAAATTTTGGGATCAACTATCATTTATTAATTTTTTCATTTTGTCATAACTGCTGATTTCTTGTTTTCCATTTCAAATGTTCAATGAGCTGGGCTACAATTTAATACAGATGATTCCCACTTGAGCCTAAGACTTGTGCGTGGATATTCAGATAAAATATGTCATAAAAACGCTAAATCTTCAGCAGGAATCGAACCCAAGACCTTTAAAATTAGTTCACACTCCAACATTAACCCTCAATACATCCGCATTTCTTCACTCCCATTGTTAAATTCTGGGATTATTGCCTGACCAGAACCGAGAGGCTCAAATCTAATAATTGAGTTGAGAACAGGGGCCGTCACAGACATGATACAGATTATGGCACGTGGCAAGGCTTGTAACCACCGCATCTTTCCGATCTAATAATGTGTAATAAAGCGCATCAAGGCCTCGCTATGATACGGTAGTGTATTGAGGCCTTGATCTGACCAATACAATGGCGGCAGGGGGCCGAAACTTGACAGAAGACACTCGCCATTGTGTTTTGACATTTGTTCAGAGGTTCTGATCAGCGGCAGCAGCTAAGTCAGCGGCAAAGGATCAGCGCTGAGTACAATCCTATCTGACTCGGACAGGCCTCTCCACAATAACTATATATACTATGAGGCATGCAGTTACGCTTTTCTTATTAACCGTCCTCTCTTGTGTGGTCGAAAGCTAGTCATTTATATCTATATTATTTGCCTCCTATATAGTGAGGCATTTATTTTCATTATGTCTATACAGAAGGCTATGTATCGAATCAATAGATTGTGATTCCACACTTGTTAAACAATCATCAGAGGCATGCTCCATATCAGAGGAGGAAGGTGGGTATTTTTTTTTTAATGAGAAGGTTTTTTATACATCGAGAGAGATTTCTTATTAATTCATTTTGAAACTTGTAAAAAGTTTTCTTTCAGTTCTTTTCATTGTTTAATTCATTGTAAGCATTCATTTTATTATTGTGTTTTATTTTATTATAGGCACCTGCTGTAAAACCTTTTCAGGTTTAGCGGGACCATTTTGTAATGTCTTTTTATGTAATAAAATTGATTGATTGATTGATTAGTGGAGAGTTGTGTCCCTGTTGTAATACTAATACTATAATGGAAATTAAGACCTTGAGCACTTGTTGCTATCTTGTCCGGTTTACGAAAGTTTTAGGCAGAAATTTATAATTGAATACACAGAAAATATCGCCCAAAATAGAGACAAAATCATGGTAGACTAATATTGTCTAACCTATCACCAGAGAAAGTTAATAATATATATATGAATGTGATAAATGTATTGGCTGTAAGATCCATGTTCATGGATCTATGAAATGAAGAGTTTCTGGCTGTTTTTTAAATTTGTTTCCTGGATTACTGTTAGATAAACCTAGGGATTATTAAATAATATATTGAATAAGTAAATTTAATGATAACAATTGTGTACCTGATAGTTATGTCATCTGTAGGAATAGATTTTTCACTGAACTCTAAAAAATATTTGTGTACCGGTACTGATTATATTATATTATGTACGGTATATTTAAATTGTAGTTCTACATTATTGCTGCCATATAATAACAATATTACATTCTCATATGTTATTATTTACGGTGAATTATGATATCATTATGATGCTAGATTTTTATTTTCATTTCATTGTGGTATATTTTGATGTTAAAAGGTATTATTGTGTAAAAGCTGATTATTCACTTAGTATGCATGATATCGGTATATAAGCGAAAGCCACTCATTTATATGGCATATGCTTGAGACAAATAAACTTATTTGATTGATTGATTTTTTATTTTTTACCAAGATTAGGTTTTAAATACTCCGGTTATGGACTACAAGACAAGTTAAGTCAGATCAATTACATACAATATTGTTCACTAGTTAACACAATTACAATTTAATCAGTTGAGTTGAGGCTCAATTTTAGATCTGAAAAGAATTCTTGTAGGCTACACTTTATTTGCAGTAGCGAAGGCGATATTGTGGAAAATATTCATAATGAATAATAAGACATGAAGTTGTCACAACCATATTTATTGGAAATAGGGAGATACTAGGTTGTTACACCATTATCAATCTCAAACTAAAACTAAAGTACAGATCAGCTTAATTTATATACTGAACAGGGAACGATACTATTGGCTGAGGGGAAAGTACCCCTAATAGGCTGACCTTCATTGATGGTATGTGATTGGCTGAAGGCCTAAACAAGACCCGCCTACCTGGTGGAAGGAGCAGCAAGCAAAGATAAGGGTCAAAATCAAGAACCAAAAAACGGTGAAACATAGAAATCAGCAAACAAGAACAATACACAAGTAGGATAGAATTAAATAAATTTAAAAAATTGAAGCTTACTGAGATGCAGTCAACGTCAACCGAGAAAAACAGGAAAGTACCTCTATTAAAATGTAGGCACAGAATTATGATGAAACCAAGTTTGATGTATTGAATTTGTTTTAACAAATTTGATTTTTTTAACTAGTATTGGAATCGTTTTTTACCAACCTAGTTATCTCTAAAGCTTCTAAAATGTTCAATTGTCTGCCTTTGCCAATCAAATGCAGAAATTCAACAATTTCTACAGCCTTGAACTTGGACAATGATGCAAAAACTATATTAAAATCGTTGGCACACAATTTAGGTTAGAATAATGTTTGTTTTTTTTCTTAGGATGAAGCCCACATAGGTCTGAGACCTGTGTATGGGTAATGAGTTGGATGATGGTGATTGATGAGTTAGACCTACAGTTTTAGGTGGGTTCCGAACCACCGGGAAGTGATTTTACAGCAGAGAACAGAGTCTTTTTAGCTGGCTAATCCAATCAGTCTCCTTTACTAAGAGCGCCCAGGAGTTTCGTAGCTTATCTCTATCTGATTGAACAGATAACTTCTACGGCTCGCGGCTATCATTTCCCAAGTTTATAAATTTGTGTCTATAATCGCTTAAAATGTGGTTTTAGTTTAGAGGGATTATTTTTCAAAACTTTTCCAAGGGAGTACACCCGATCCTTTTTTTGAATGAACTATAAGTCTTGACTTATTGTTAGAGAACCCCTCCTTCTCCTCTTATGGTGTATGCTATATAGTGTCTGGAGCTTAAACCCCCCCCCCTCTCTCATGAATAACATCATTGGTGATCCCCCTTACCCTCTAGTTACGCCACTGAACTACTGTTATCATTCCAAAGATTAACTTGGACCACGATTGATAGACCTGACTCAACAACGGCCAACAAAATCAACGTTGAATTCTATTTCCTTCCCAGTGAATCGAGTTGCGCCGCATTTATCAAGTAGGCGTCGACAAGAAATAGGCTGGCCTCTCCAGTCAAGAATCAATTTGTTGTCTCTTGTTAGCTGTCTTTGTTTCTCCGCTGAATCCTCTGTAGTTGCTGTCTTTTTTTGTGTGTGGCGAACATCAAACAAAATTTGATTCCAGCAACTCCATCAACTGGATCCCGCCTGGAGGCGTTGGCAGTCGAAGACTCGATTTGGGGAAATTCTGGGGCAGAAATTTTGGGGTATGAGTGAATAAGGTCCCGGCTAAAAACAGTTTACGGGTCAGGGCATTTTTATTCCATTGTTGGACTGTGATTCAATCCTTCACTCTACTCGTACTTTCTCTGGGACTCACGAGAAGGCCAGTCAATGTTGATTCTCAATGATCACAATTCACAATGAAAAATATGAGTGTTCATATTCATAAACTATTCACATTCATATTCCAACGGTACACACCATCATACAAAATTCACAAAAAAAGCAAATCATGTAAAATAATGTTACGGGTTCTATGTCTAAAATAACGCTGGCAACACTTAAATTTATCACTCGCACTTTATTAACATAAATAATTCACAACTCACACGGTTCAGTTATTTCTTACACAAAAATAAGCAATCAAAACAGATAAATCGATATTGTTCAACTGATAGAGAGTTTTCAATATTACTGTACAAAAATCAATCACTAAAAGTTGAAAGTCCGATCTCATATTAAATAATAACTGTGCAATACACTGTCCAATAATATTCAAAAAGAAACGTCGAAAAAGAACAATTAACCTATGTAGCACAAGTCCGTAATACGATAAAAACTATTTAGTAAGTCACTGGTATGAATTAAATAGGAAAAATAATTATCACTACTGACACACGTTATCTTGACAAATACCAAACCAGACTGAGCTAATTTACAAAAGTCTCCCTCTATTTATATAATTTTCCATAATCGAGACAAATTCCCTCTATTTATGTAATTTTCCATAATCGAGACAAATTCCAAACCAGACTGAGCTAATTGACAAAAGTCTCCCTCTATTTATATAATTTTCCACAATCGAGATATCTCTCGATTTTTCTATCAACTTCTACCGAACTCTAGAATAGACAATCAAGGACCCTCGCACCTTCCACAATATTCGATGAGATTCCATTAATTTCTAATCAAAAAGTACCAAGTAAACACCATAAAAGTGTCAAAAGAAGAGTAATTAATTGCTTAGAAGTAGCAGATAAGACCGAGAACCACTGCTCCTTCTTTTTCTCTCTCTATTTCCACTACAATAACAATCTAAATAATTATAGACTAGAACAACCATTTAAAAACAAGGCAAAGCAAATATAAATAGATAAGAACAAACACAGTCAACAGGAGTAGATCGAAGAATAAAAAAAACAAGCAAGTAAGTAACAGGCAAAAACAAAACAACACATCAAGTGAGAGTGAAAGTGAAGAGAGGAACAAAATATCAAAATCAGAAAGACAAGTGAACAGGAGGACCCAGACAGGGAAGAGAAACATAGATAAGACGAAACAATACCCAGAAAAAGTAGAACAGTCTCAGATCCAACCGCACAACAGCTCTACGTAATGTAACACTAAAATAATGCTGGCAACATTTGAAAGTAATTCTGAACTTCATTTACACAACTAACTCACAGCAGAAACTAATAAGTAATTAAAAAAACGTAGAAAAAGAATGCATATAATTATGCTTGTAGTCAAGAGCTAGTTGAGACCAAGCATTATAGTCATGAGACAAAATTTGCCATGATGATGATGCTGATGATGATAAAGACTATGAGGATGGAGATGATGTCATCGATGACATAAACTTTTCAAATCGCTTTTTACTAAGCTGGCTGCGGTTCATCAAAACCGAACGCCCACATCTAAACGTGGATCTATTTGCATTAAATGTCATCAAGAAACAATGCTTTGCTCTCAGATTTGTATTTGCATTTTAACAGGAAGGTGATGTTTTTCAACAAGTTATTAAAGATTCCAGACTTCTCTTTTTCTCGCCTTATAAATATTCAAATATTTCAGCGCGATAATTCTATTTCTCAACAGACTGTGCGCAGGGTCATTGGTCACAATCAATCAATTTATTTACAGTATCATCACAACAAAGGTCCTCCTAAACCAGTAGGTTTTTCAGGAGGTGCCATATATTGATTTAATACAAGTAAATACTAATTTTGAACAGACTGAAAAGTCAGAATTTGCAAATAACATAACCTTCAATCCACTTGACACATTACACTAACGATTTCACTTTAAAAAAGATCATTTGATTGTAAGAAATATAAATTATAAATTTAGCACTGTTGGGAATGACCTAAAAAGAGCGAAAATATAAAAAAAGTTAAAAAACTTGGAGGTCAAGAATTATTTTTCAAAGTGTCTTATATTTGATGTTACCAAAATATTGAAATGTTATCTATTGCAACAAAAATTTATATATATTTTCTTCAATTATTATGTGAAATATGGTGACACTAAGTTGGATTTTTTGGATTTTGGGGACTATTGATCTCCTGATTTTAAGCATCAGAAAATTGTTTTAGTTCTCAAAGAAACCTGGCTGTGTGAAGTGATATATCTTTTATTTCAATCAAACAATTTGTTTATCCTTGATACATTTTTAAACAACTGACTTTTTTTGATAAGTATTAAAAAAAAATTTGAAACAAATAATTGCTTGATTGACATATGAATGTGTAATTGCACCCTAGGTGCCCTTTATTCATAAAAAAATTCTAAACGTTAAAAATAAATAACATTTTATAGTAAATTTGATGACTTGCAGTCATTTAAATCAAGAAAAAATTAATTGAAAATTTACCCACGTAGGCTGTGAGTATAAAAATTAGGCATGTAAAGTCTTCGTGAATGATTTATTTCTCATTAATGATATAATGTTGTAAATTTCAGTGAAATTTCAGAAATCCTTTATATAAGATTAAATCAGCACTGAAATTTACAACATTATATCATTAATGATATACGAGCTGTATATATACGAGCTGTGTGGAAATAAATAATATATTTATCTAGTTATAATTAAGTAGATCGTAATGGATAAGGAAATTCAAGAATTTAAAAAACTTGTAGGAATAAAAATCTCTGGTATTCACATTTTATACGGGGGCCACTATTTATTCGCTTGACCGTGGATTCCTAGATTTATTTCTAATTCAATAATGTAATGCTGGGCTGCAGTTCCATATATTTCCTAGAAACAATCGACTGAGAGAATCGATAGTCGATATGAAAGGAACGCCAGGTTTACCTTTTAATTTGGTACAAATATCGATTATCGAAATTTCATTCAGTTGATTCGTAGGCAAGATACGGAACTGCAACCTAATGCTCTAATGCAGGCTTTCTTTAGAACATTCCAATTAACGTGACGTCACGATCTAGCGAGTTTAGGTTTTGCTTGTTAAGTAGGGGCCTCGGTATAATAAGTATGTATATTATTTTTATATTTGACCCCCAAACTCCAATAACTATAGCGAGCTCACTTGGACTATGAGGAAGCTATATACCAAGTTTCAAGAGACTAGAATCTTCATTTCAAGCTTGAGAACGGACGGACGGATGGACAACGGCACTGGGTTACAGTTCCGTATCTTCCTCAAGAAAAGACGAATGAAAATTTCGATAATCGATCTCTATACCAAATTCAATACTAAATCTAACCTTCTCTTCATATCGATTTTCGATTCTCTTAGATGATAGTGTCGTGGGGAAGATATGGAACTGCAGGCCAGCACAATTTCAATCGGCCTACTGCACGTTTTCTGTACCGACCCCAAAGCTGAACATAACCTATCAACTATAGATTTTCTCATTCGATTATTTCGTGCGGAACTGAAGCCTAAGGCCCTTTCGGGCTCTTAATAATTAAGTATCTAAAACCATAAAAAGGAATTAATATTACCTGTTAAGCAGCATTGGAGAAAACATCAATTTGATAGGAATTAATGCATGCTTTCGGACTCGTTCTCAGCTTCAACGTAGCATATTCACTATTTCACTTCAACCACTGATTTATTATCACTATCACACTGATTTATTATCACTATCACACTGATTTATCAAGTATTCCGAACTAATTACCACCAAATAATACGTTTTAAAACGAAAAGATTATCAATTTAACGTAAAAGTATCGAGCTATCTTACGCGAACACGGGATGGCAAGCTGCAACACGATAGTAGGAGTGAGGGCTGATGCGTAGTAGCGATCGATGACGAAATCAATAGAGATCGGCGCATAGCGCCGTGACGCGTCCAGGTGCTAGGGAGCCTAAACATCGACGAGACTTTGGCGCGTAGATTTGAATTTTTATTAAGGCCCCGTATCTTGCCTTTTCCGTCCGTCCGTCTGTGCTCTAGCGCTAGTAAATATAGAAAATCGGTATTTGGCTTCCTTATAGTTCAAGTGAGATCGCTATTAATTTTGGGGGTCGGATATAAAGATAATTATAATACAAAATAATTATTAATTATAAAATATTTGAATTCTGGAGCTATTTTGATAGATCTTCAATTTATTAACTAGATTTATTTTTTATCTGTGATGTTTTTCATGACGAAATACTTGTTGGAAAATCTATTATCAATACGGACACTGTATTTCTATTTAAATAATTCAAATTATTATTATGATTTTCACTCACTTATACTGGAGATACTGGAGGGATGCATTTCACTTCTAAAGAGAAGATTCTTCTTGTTTAGGCTATTCAGTATATTTCGGTTGAACTTGTGATATTTGTATATTTTTTTCTTGTAATTTCTCTCTTTCTTTATTCCCTCCTTTACATCACAGAATAATAATTAATGAAAAACATTTCTCAGGGCCAAAGATAGCATTTCAATACATTAATAATTGCCAATACTAGATACCTTGAAAAATAATTATGATCATGATTCTTGCCCACAGACTTGAGAAAAAAATTATAACCGTCAGTCAATATATAGCTACACAGGTGAGTGTGTATACTATCCGAGATAAGCTACGAAACTCCTGGTCATCTTTGTAACGGTGACCGATTGGATTGGCCAGCAAAAAAAGACTATGTTCTCTGCTGTAAAATCACTTTCCGGTCGTTCGGAACCCACCTAAAACTGTAGGTCCAACTCATCAATCACCATCATCCAATTCATTACCCATGCACAGGTCTCAGAACTATGTGGGCTCCATCCTCCGAAAAAAGAAAAAAAAAGAAAATGAAGCACACTTCTGAGCTACTTTCAGCGTCCAAGCATAATTTACACATAATTCGACAGAAACGTTTGGAAAGCAACATAATTGGATTTATATATTACATATCGGGAAATTATAAATTACATAATATAATATAATTATATTATATGAGCCCCCAAATGATACAAAAATATTATTCGTATCTGAGATAAATTAAACTTAATTCACCTCAATATATTATTGTATAATATATGTAATTTATAATAACATATAATCTCTTGAATACTTAATAAGCCCCATTTATCAAACATTTTATGAATGTTATTATTAAAAAATGAATAGATTTTCACAGCTTCTCAGCAATAAGTGTCTTTGATAAAGTCTTAGCTGCAGTTTTATATCTTCTCCACGAAACAATCGACTAAGAGGATCAATAGTCGATATGGAGGTTCAGCTTTGGGTTTGGTACCGATATCGATTATCAAAATTTTCATTAGATTCTTTCGTGGGGAGATACGGAACTGCAACCCAGGCCTTTCTCCAAGCCTACTGTTTCATTATCTATTCAAATTCAAAGCTCAAAGACAGAATTGGATGTTCGCCTACATGTCTTGTACCAGCGAATGCACACGAATGTTCCTCTGACGATGTGATTTACATTGGCCAATGCGACATTAGTGTGTCAGCAGATGTCTTCCGAATCCTTTGTAACACACCTGTTGTAACGACAAGGGCTACCCTACGTTTGGGAACTTTGCCATTGGCGCAAGTGCCCAAATTTGAGGTAAGTCTAAGGTAGGATTAATGCAAAATTTAACTTTGAGGTGATTTAATAAACGAGATATTACAGTTTTGACAGTGTTATGCTCAACCTAAATCGAGTTTAAGGGTTTTTGGTCAAACCCTCTGTGCGTAGGGTTTTTGGTCATAATTTTTTTCGAAGTTTTTTGTATTGGATGTTATTAGAGCTTTGAAATGTTGTCTATTGCCTTGAGTCTATTTTGTAAAATATGGGGGTTCAAAGTTGAAAATTGATGAAGACCTCATGTACGAGTTATTTTCAACTTTTGATACATTTTTTTGTAACTAAAAGACACTTGAGGAATCCAATGACATATTGCGAGACTAAGCTCCGTGTCCTTGACGGCTGAAGAGGAGAGACGAAGAATAGTATACTGGGCAGCGCGGACGCACGCACAGAGACACACAATTAAATTGCTTTTGCGATGACATAGTGACGTAGTGCATTCCTCCGAAGGACACGGAGCTCAGTTTCGCACAGTAGTTATTTCGAACAAAAATTAATTTTGAAAATGTGAAAAAATTTCAGTTTTTAATATTTATTTCGAAAAACCGAATTATTAGATCTAAATAAAAAATGTGTCATTCTATTGCCCAACCCAAGTTAAAGTAAAAGTGGCTTTTATTGGTAAGGGTAGTTCCGCCTTGCCGCTTGAGCATAGTTATTGGAAACATGGTGTACCTATAGTTTTAGGTGGGATCCGATCCACTGGGAAGTGATTTTACAGCAGAGAACAAAGTCTTTTTTGCCACTCCAATCGGTCACCCTTATAGAGAGGGCCTAGGAGAGCGTTGCTTATCTAATCTGATTGAACAGATACCTGCTACGGCTCACGGCTATCACTTCCCCATCTCTAACCCGGAGTGTCATTTAATTATGGAAAATTAAAGTTTTAAATATTTCTTAGGAGAGATCAATTGCCTCCCAAAGCAAAAATTTCAACTTTGAACCTTCATATTTCACAAAATAATTGACAAAAACAATTTTTCCTCAAGGCAATAGATAATATTTTGATCTGTGATGTTTTCCATGGCGTACTACTTGATGAACAATCTAATATCGAAACTGACACTGTATTTCTATTTAATATATGATTTTCACTCACTTTCCCCTGGCGGCAGGCTGATGAAGCTTCTCTTTAGAAGTGAATTCATCCCTCCAGTATCTCCAGTAAAATTAAGTGAAAATCATTATATTAAAAATAGAAACAGTGTCAACACTTTTTAATACATTAATAATATCCAATACAAGAAATACAGTGTCAACATTTTACCTTTTATGCAATACAGGAAACACAGTTTCAACATTTAATACCTCAATAATATCCAATACAAGAAATATAGTGTCAACATTTGACCTTAATAATAAAACCCAATACAGGAAAAACTGAAAATAACAGTTTAGCACCGATTCAGGTTAATAAAAAAAATGTTGAACAAAATAAATAGAATAATTTTTTTTTGAAATAAAAACAAAAAAAAAATTAAAATCTTGAATTGTCGGGAAAATTAAACGATAATGACAGAAAACCCAACGCCCAGCTTTAATAAAAATGTGCAATACATTAGCGAGCCCTTCGTTATCCAATACTATTTTTTTACATTAAAAGAATTAACTTGAATACTCTTTGTCGTGACTAAGGTTCTAGAATCCTTACAGTCCTTTACAGTTCGATGTTATAGAGAAAACATCATTCTTAACACCGGCTATATAGCCTTCACCTATTTTACGAGAGTCGTTTCACCCTGGGATAGAGTGTCTTCCCTTTAGCAAGACGAAGGTGGGAAGAACTTCAATTCTTCTTGTCTCCTGATTGTAATCTATTCCATGTAAGTCCTATACGCTGAGAAGGAATATATTCCAGCAGGTGCAAGAGGAATCTCCATTCTTTTTCCTTTCAGTATTCTTTTATTCTCCTTCTTCTCCCTTTACTTCTCATTCTCCTCTTATCTGAACCCTCTTTCTGCTCCTCCTCCTTCCCCTTCAACGAACCCTTTTTCTTCCTCTCCTCTTTCTAATCCTTCACTGCCAAAACTTTCTCCTCCTCCTCCTACTCCAATTCCTTCTCCTCTTCCTCGTCATCCGTCTTCTCCTTCAACTTCTCGTACTCCTCCTCCTACTCTTCCTTCTTCTCTTTCTCGACCTCCTTCTTCTCCTACTCCTTCACCTTCTTCAACACATTCTCCTTCATCTCTGTCTTCTCCTCCTCCTCGCCTTCCCTCCCCCTTCCTTCTCCTTGTTCCCCTTCTCATTGTCATCATCTTCACCCTCTTTCTACTCCTCCACCTCCTTCTCCTCTATTTTCTCCTCCTCCTTCTCATCTCACTCCTCCTCCTACTTTCACTCCCACTACTCTCTTTCCCCGACTACTCCTCCATCCCCACCACCTCTTTCTCATCCTCATCCTTCTCCTCCTTCCATTCCTCCTCTTCAATAACGGTCTCCTCCTACTCTTCTTTCTGATTTTTTCTTATTCTACCTCCTCCTTCTCTTCCTGCTCTTCCTCCACCACTACCTTTTCCTCCTTCTCCTCCTTCTCCTCCTTCTCCTCCTTCTCCTCCTTCTCCTCCTTCTCCTCCTTCTCCTCCTTCTCCTCCTTCTCCTCCTTCTCCTCCTTCTGCTTCTTCTCCTCCTTCTCCTTCTCCTCCTCCTTTTGGCCCTCCTCCTCCTCCTACTTATAGTACTCCTCCATCACCTCTTCCTTCTAGCCCTCTTTCTCCACTATCTCCTCCTTCTCCCCTTCTCATCCTTCTCCTCCATTGATCTCCCTCTTCCTATTCATTTAAATCTCTCTTCAACTCCTCCTACTCCTCCACCTCCTCAACTTCTTCCTCCTCCAACACCTCCTCCCCTTCCACTACCTAATAAACCTAGTCCTTCTCATCCTCCTACTCAATACTCATTCCTTTTATCTTTTTATTTGTATGTTTCTCCTTATTTTTCTCTTCCCCATATTTCTGCGTTCCTCTTTTTGTCCTTTTTATTCTCAGTCTCCTTTTACTCACTTTCTCCTCTTTCCCTTCTCCTCCACCTTCACTCCAGCATCCCCGTTTTCCACTCCTTCTCACTTACAATGTCCCCAGTTCTTCCTCCCCCTTTCTTCTCATACTTTTTTATCATAAAATTGTTTTGATTTTTTCAACTTTACCTCCACTCTCTTCATCATCCAGCCATCTTCTTTATCGTTGCATTTTCACTTTCATTATCAATCTCCTTCTTCAACTTGTGTGATCTAACATATATATAAATGCTAGATACATATAAGTTCCGTATGCGAACTTCTTCCTACGACTATCATATATCTAGAAATTCCATTAAACGAAATTGATTTGCCGCTCTGATGTGCATTCAAAAGGTTACCAGCTTCTATCTGGACCGGAGTTCACATTCTATTTATTATATCTATATAATGCATGTATATAGTCTAGCCTACTGCCGTCTCTGCTATAAAATAGTGGATCGTAAAAGAAAGAAGGAGGATGAAGCGTTATCAGTCTCTTTCTTCTTCTTTTACTTCATCATCATCATCATCATTCTCCTTTTTCTTCTTCTCCTTCATCACCTCCTCCTTCTCGTCCTTCTCCTCCTTCACTACCTAATTCTCCTCCAACTCCTCCTCCTCCTCCTCCTCATTTTCACCCTTCTTCGCCAACACATCATCTTTCTCCTTTCTCCTCCTCCACCTCCTCCTCCTTCTCAACCTCCTCCTCCGACACCTACTACTACTCTTTCTCCTCCTCCTTCTTCTCTTACTCCATCATCCCCTCCTCACCCTACTTCTTCTTCTACTCTTTCTCCTCCTTCTGCTCTTCCTAATCCACCTTTCCCTACTCCTCCATCCCTCTTTCTCTCTCCTTTTTCTTCTACCCTTTCTCCTCCTTCTACTGCTCCACCCAATCCTCCTCCTCATCCGGTTCTGCAGCTACAGGACCCGCCGGATGGTGTTCGACGCAAAGCGGAAGCTGAAGGGGACGAACATTACCATCAGAGAGGATCTCACAAAACATCGCCTCGCCATCCTGAATGCCGCTGCGGACCGTTTTGGGATCAGGGCGGTCTGGTCGTCTGACGGTCGCATAAAAATCGCCACCGGCAACGGAGAGAACAGGAGAGTCCACACGGTCGAAAGACTCTCGGATCTCGCAAGAATACGGTGAGTTTCTAATAAAAACAAAAAAAATGTGATAGTAGTCGATATAGATGCCCCCTTTGCAACCCCCTTCTCAATAATTTAATTCTTAGGCCCAACTGTTCGCAATCAGTTAACAATCCAATTTCAATTAAATCTGAATCTCTCTTTTTAAATTACTCACTCTTCTTAATTAGAATATAAATAAATTATTTATGATGTTGAAGATCCATCTTGTTTCCACTAGTATACAATGAAGACTTGAAGGACGCTTTTGGATGGGGGTTGTGACACGCATTATAGCGTGGCGGCCGTTTCGCTCTGTTGTGGAGGGCGTCGTCGGGAGGCCCACAGTACACTGTGTGTCGTGTGACGGTGCTCTTTGCGGCGGAGTGGGGCGGCCCTCGTGCCGTGGCGTGGGTCGCGGTTTCTGCTCGGAGTTCATTATAAAATCATTATAATTTGCATAATCTACTGAAGTTGATAGCTTTATCTAAAATATATCCACTCTGCGGCCTTATTGCTAAATCTCTGACCAATTAAAAATGGAAACTAAATGGCTTCCAATTTCATGAATACATGTTTATAAGTCAACTAGAAATTATAAATCTATACATGATAGGTGGGATATAACCCAATATTGACTGATTGATCATTGCAATTCATTACGCATTATAATTAATACTTTTCGTTTATTTACCTCATCTGATGTTTCTTCTTCAACCGTTTTATTATTTTTAATGCTCTCAATTTTTCACACTGTATCAATATGCAAAGATTATCTGACTTATATCTGAGATATTTATATATATCTCACCTTGGTCACATTGTGCTATAAAATGCCTGTTTAACTCTGCAGGGCGAGTGATTGCAGCTTGTATTCTCCACATCTCGCATAATTTAGGAGAGAAAAAGACAACAGTAGTTAGTAACTCATTCAAATTAGATTGATTCTAAAAAATGTATGTATATATATAATGCCGTAATTTGTGGTAATTAGGAACAATACATTACTCGCTTACTCACCCCCTCCTTTTCATACTCACTCGCACTCACTGTGATACAATGTCATGCTCTTACAATCACTCTCCCCTTATGGGCTCTCTCTCTCACACTCTCTCTCGCTCTCGATATTATCCTACCATCACTCCTGTAACTCTTCTCTCTTCATTTAATCGGTACAACTTTCTCTTTTTTTTGTCGATGCCAAGTAATTCCTTCCAAGCTTCCTTCCTACCATTCCTTACCAGCCATTACATACGATACCAAAATACATCCCTGTCAAAACTATTTTCCGTGCTATCTCTGCCACCCTTCCTCGCACTCATTTTCGTCACACTTCACCATCCGTCCTAATCATTCCTTATTCTCGCCATCTATTTCGTCTGCCTTACCATTTTATCTACTTGAACCTAATATAATCTGTAGGCTACTTGAATCTTTGTGGTCTGTTTCTGCTGGCTCTTTTCTTTATTGTTGCAGTTTAATGGCAACACTCCCAACAATCTGGAGCACTACATCTCCCTCGATGAAACGATTCGTACACTGCTTATACCTAGGGCTGCATCTATTTTATCCGGCTGCTACTGGGCATCTTATTCTCGGCTACCCTTGTTCCTCACTTTTAAAACTGAACACTAAATGATTTCAACTGAGGAACTTTCTTGCTTGGAGCTGATTCGACTACTACGCTACCATCATGCGGACAAACCATTTTAATTCTAATTTTCTTAGGTTAAGTTATTCTAGGTTTAATTTGGTGTTAGTGATCATGCTTTGCTTCTGGGTTGGGTTGATGCAGGTCGGCAGTCCTCTAGATGTCGCTTCCTAACACACCAGCTCGCTCGGCCTCAATCTCTTCCACTCCTAACAGTTCAATCGGTACTGGGCTTATATTATCAAATGATCTTCTGCCTTATGATAAAAATTCTTTTAGGGCTTGTCACTTGAACGTACAATCACTACGATGTCACATTGACGAACTTAGAGCAATCTTCCGGTTCAACAACTTTGAAGTAATAGGAATTTCTGAATCTTTTCTAAAACCAAGTATTTCATCATCTCAAGTAGCTATAACAGGATATAATATTTTCCGTAACGATAGGTTGAATAGAGCGTGTGGAGGTGTTGCAGTGTATGTTAAAGACGGCATCAAGGCAAAAATACTTACTGTGTCCGAATCCTTACCAGGTGAAGCTAGGCCAGAATACATGTTATTGGAGTTAACTTTGTCTAGGTCTGATAAATTGTTACTTGGTGTCTGTTATCGGCCTCCAAAGATTGGTTACTTTACTGACTTTGAAAATGCTCTGCTGTCTTTCATGCCTAATTACAGTCGTATCCTACTAATGGGAGATATGAATACGGACCTCAACATGGCCCATCATAACTTTGACTACACCCAACTCACAACTATTTTTGAATGTCTCAATCTGACCATACTGCCACTAAATCCCACTCACCATACTAACGTATCTGACACTTTTATTGACTTATTAATTGTTAGCGACCCTGATGAGGTGATTCACAAGAGCCAAATCTCAGTTCCAGCTATTTCTGGTCACGATCTGATTTACTGTGTACTCTCCTATAAAGCTCCTAAGCCTGTACCAAAATTTATAACTTTCAGAGATTTCAAACATATGGACGAAGAAGCATTTATGACTGATGTAGCTCAAACACCATGGAACGAAATATTAACTCTGTTGTCAGTTGATGAAATGGCAACTACTCTAGAAATCAAGATCTTGAATCTATATGATAAGCACGCACCAACTGTGACTAAACGAATTAATAGTAAACGACCAGTTAAATGGATAACTGGAGAAATATTGCAGCTCATGGCACAAAGGGACTCAGCTCATAGGAAAGCTAAAAGAACAGGTGACATTGAAAACTGGACTACTTACAGACGCTTACGTAACAAAGTAAAACAAGAACTTCGCAACTCTAAGATTAAGTACATGAACTCTTTTATAACTGAAAACCGACTTAATTCATCATCGTTATGGCGTGGTATAAAACAGTTTGGAATTGGAAAACAAAAATCACATACCCAAATCGACCTTTCACTTGATGATATTAATGAACATTTTGTATCCCAATCTTCTCAACGTGATGAGACAGTCATTGAAAATCATCTAGAAAGCCTAATTGATCAAGTTTCCAACTCTCCTATTCCAATGGCCTCCCAGTTTCAATTTCGTCCAATTACTGAGCTTGAGGCTCTTCAAGCTATCCAGCATATCCACAGCAATGCGATGGGAGCAGATAAAATTCCTATTAAATTTATCAAGAGAATTCTCTTTGCAATCCTTCCTGTAATAACTCACATCTTTAACGCTTCCCTTCAAAGTGGTCTCTTTCCTAAAAATTGGAAATATGCTCATGTTCGCCCACTTAACAAAGTTTCAAGTCCTACTAAAGTTGAAGACTTCAGGCCTATAAGTATTTTGCCAGCAATTTCCAAAGCACTTGAAAGACTCGTTCATTCACAAATAGTGGAATTCCTTGAAAAAAACAACAAACTTCATAACTTCCAGTCTGGTTTTAGAAAATTCCATTCCACTGAAACAGCTCTACTGCGTGTTACTGAAGATATCAGGTTGTCTATGGATCACAGAAAGTGTACCATACTGTGTCTGTTCGATTTCTCCAAGGCTTTTGACACTGTTGACCACCGGATCCTTCTCAACAAATTACTCCTCCTTGGTTTCAGTCATAAAGCTGTAAAATGGTTTCATTCTTATCTTGCAGGCAGAAAGCAGTGTGTTACTGATGGTGCATTGCAATCAGAGTGGAAAAATGTAATTCATGGTGTCCCCCAAGGTTCAATTCTTGGCCCCCTTCTATTCACACTGTATGCAAATGATCTTTCTTCCATAATCAGGTTTTCCAAATTTCACACCTATGCTGATGATCTTCAAATTTATTCTAGTTGCTCTGTTAGAGATCTTCAACAAACTATCCATTATATGAATGAAGAAATAGTTAGAATCACTGAATGGACTAAAATGAATGGCCTCAAACTCAATCCACTTAAAACTCAACCTATAATAATTGGCTGCTCACGTTTAATCAATGGCATAGACTTTCAATCAATTCCAAAAATCACTGTTGATGGGACTAGTATTTCATATTGCAAATCAGTAAAAAACTTAGGAATCATAATGAATACTACTCTTGACTGGACTGAACATGTTGTAGGCACCTGCAAAAGAGTTTTCTCTGCCATGCACTCTTTGAAGAAAATGCAAGACATCCTTCCCAGGCATATACGACTACTACTTGTCAAAACTCTCATTTTCCCATACTTTATGTACTGCAATTCAGTTATTAACGATATGACAGTAACACTTAATGAAAGGTTGCAGCGTAGTCAGAACTACTGCATGCGTTTTGTTTACTCCTTACAACGTCATGAGCATATAACCCAATCCTACATTCATAGTAACACCTTAAAATTACCTGATCAGAGGCTTATCAGAATACTTAAACTTCTAAAGAGCATTCTCAACAGTGGGACTCCTAAATATTTTAAAAATGATTTCAAGTTTGTGTCTGAAGGTAGGAGAAACAGCGTTTCCCACACCAGAAATGGTGACAGAACTCTTAGGATACCAAATCACCGGACGACACTTTATACTAAGTCTTTCGTTGTCAGCGCTTGTCGTGCTTGGAATCTACTCCCACTTTCAATTAGGAATCATGAGAGCCGAACGGGCTTCTCCCTGTCTCTGAGGAGACATCGATTGGAGAAAATGGCAGCGTCTGTCCGGCCTTGAAGCAACTGCATGATCAATGATACTATAATCCTTTAAGTTAGGTTAGGTTATTATCTATTATCTAAATTATTTATCTATTCATCTTTAGGTACTTCTTTTTTGAATCCACAAATTATTTTTAATATGCTTTTATTTTTTGTTTTGATGTATACATGTTAAATTTTTAAATTTTAATTTATCTCATTTGAATTGATTATACAAACTTAGATAATTCATTTTAGACAATTTGATTCACATCAATGTAAACTAGTATGACATGTTCAGGTAAAAGGTTAAGTGTAAGAATGGCCTCAATGGCCAAGACTTCGCCTCTTTGTGTAATTCATCTCTCAGATCCAAGCTCTATCTTAAATGTATTTTTTTTTCAAACAATCACATCCATAATTTCTGTTGTATTATACCTTAAAATATATACTTGTTGTATTTTTAATCCTTTCTACTAAAACTATTCAACCATTATGTTTACTTTTTAATAACAACTGTACTTCACTTCAACTAGGGGATCTGAGAGTTGCTAATATTAATAATACTTTTATCATTCATATACATTGTAAATTTGCACAAATAAAGTCATCTGAATCTGAATCCTCCTTCTCCTATTCCTCCTCCTTCTGCTTCTCTTCTTCCTTTTTTTCTCCCTCCTCCTTCTTCTCCTCATCCTCTTCGTTTTCTCTTTCTCTTTCTACTGGTTCCTCTTCCTCTACTCCTCTTAATTAACCTTTTTCTCTTCCTCCTCCTTCTCCTCGGGGTTAAGTGCTCGAATGGACGAATATTTGTCCAAACTTCGCCTTTTCATGTAAATGCATCACTTAGAATTTCATTTCATTAGCTCTACCCATTAGATCACTTTTAATATTTCCAACAAAATGTAAATAGTATCAACCAGGTCTACTTTTTATGTGATGTTGAAATATTGTATGTACGCGCACATTTGAAAAAAGTTGTAAATTTACCATGAATAAAGTAATCTAATCTAATCTAATCCTCATCCTCCTTGTTCATCTCTTACTGGTTAAGTGTCAAGAATGGACGAATCCTTGTCCAAACTTCGCCATTTCATGTAATTGCATCACTTGGATTGTCATTACTGTAATTAATATCATACAAATGAGATCTTTGTACATAATTCTTTGCACTATAAAAATAGTATTTAGTGAGTTCACTACTGTATATATCTATGTGATGTTGATAATTTTGATTTTAACCATTCATATGCAAATTTGCAAAATTACATGAATAAAGAAATATAATCTAATCTCTTTCTACTACTTTCCCTTTTTCTACTGCACTTAATCCACCTTTTCCTTTTCCTCTTCCTTCTTTCCCTCTTCCTCCTTCTCCTTATACGGTCAAGTGTTGATGAGAAGGATATTCTTGAATATCCTCTTCCAAGAATGGACTTTTCTATGTTCAAACTTCGCCGTTTCATGTAGATACATCACAATAATATTATCTTTATCAAATTGCATCTTATACTGTATACATATCGTTGATTAATTCTTTAGTTTAGATTTGTAAAATTCATAGAACAATAATTACAGTACTTATATATTTTTAACTATCATAATCTAGAATCTAAGACTGTGCATTTTGTAATCTACATGAATAAAGTAAATAATCTAATCTAATCTAATCCTTTTTATTTTTCTCTTTCTTCTTCTCCTCTCTCTTTTTCTTCTGCTTCTCCTCATCCACCTTATCCTCCTTTTTTTCTCCTCACAATCCTCCTCCTTCACCTTGTTCTGCTCCTGCTACTTTTCCCCTTCTCTTCTTTCTCCTCCTCCTCCTTCTCCTTCTCCTTGTTCTGCTCATGCTACTTTCTTCCTCCTCTTCTTACCCCTCTTCCTTCTCTTCCTCCTCCTCCTTCTACTTGTTCTGCTCCTGCTACCTTTTTCCTCCTCTTCTCACTCCTCCTCCTCCTCCTCCTCCTCCTCCTCCTCCTCCTCCTCCTCCACCTTCTCCTACACCTCCTTTTCCTTTATCATCTTCTTCCTCTTTCCTTCCTCTCACTCTTCTGTTCTTTATATCTGGTGTGTTTGTGTGCGTGTATGTTTTGTGTGAAGGGTGGTAAACATTGTCAGGTGTGATGATTTGAAGTACAATACTAGTGTATTGTACAATACTGTACAATACTGTACAATACTAGTGTATTTGTACACTAGTAGAGTTGAGAAAGCTTGCTGCCAGTCGAAAGGCTTCTTATTTTGATTGTAAACAACAACCACAGACCACTTACTTTCACACTCGATGTAGAAGAAAGTTAGGTAAACTCGCACCTACACACAAACACACTCACTCACTCTCACTCCCTCTCACTCTCTCTCTCTCTTGGGTTGAGTGGAAGAGAGGAGCTGGAGTCCTAACTCCGCCCTAATAAAGGCATTTAATCAATCAATCTCTCTCTCACTCTCTTGAGTGTTGAGTGTGAAGAATGGATGAATCTTTTTCCAAACTTCGCCATTTTATGTAATTGCTCCAATTAGATTGTCATCATTAATATCATACAAAAATCATTGTCTATAATTTATTTCTAGCTCTATAAAAACTATAACCTACTAAATCTACTATAGTATCTATGTGATGTTGAAAATTTTGTTTTTACTACTCATATGCGAAATTTGTAAACTTACATGAATAAATAAATTAAATCTTTCATGATCTAATATCTTCCTCTCTCTTGATTGTTGTCCGTCTGGACCAACTATTTGTACGTCTTGTTGCTCAAACACACCAACCTGATAGTCTTATGAATTGAACAGGACTTGAATAAAATATCCCTTATAACATGTAACATGTGAACCAAGCTTTGTTCACATGTTACAAGAAATTGCAACGATGTGTTAGCTCCAATAATTTAAAGGAATACTGTTTACAAGAATTTTTTGGAGGATGAAGCCCACATAGGTCTGAGACCTGTGCGTGGGTAATGAGTTGGATGATGGTGATTGATGAGCTGGACCTACAGTTTAAGACGGGTTTCGAACCACTGGGAAGTGATTTTACAGCAGATTACAAGCTATGATAAATTGTAACGTATTCTTGTCATACTTCTTTTGAAAATACTTTTGTCGACCGTTTCCAACATTAGTACGTTTCTTAAATCGTATCATTACATTAGGGATTACGTTACGTAACATTACATTAGGCGCAATCACATTACAAAGTTGCATTACGTTACGTTAGATCATGATGGCCTATTCACATTTATTGACCGAACGAAGAGGGGTCTCTGTTTCAAGTCAACCGCTTCACATTTTTGTTTGTCTGTCTGTGATGCATTTACGGCTGAACGCGTGAACCAAAGTCTATGACATTTGCAAGGATGTTCCTTTTAGAAATGTGCAGGGATGTATATGGAGGGATTTTTAAAATTTGCTTCAGGAGCGTTCCGGCTGAAAAAGAGCCCTGCATCTGGTTAAGCTTTCAAGTTATCATTCATAAAAATAACATATTTGCTTGAAAGAAATCATATCTAATATAACAATTAAAAGTATGATAACAAGTGAATACAGTACTGAGTTAATTATAAATTTAATTTTATAAATTCAATTAATATTGTTCTGATTTGAGCAATCAGCTGTCAGCTGTCTGGAAGTACATGAAAATAGGAGCGCAGCCTTGGTGACGTGATAAAAAGTGACTTTTTGCGGAAAACAGATATAAAACAGAATACGTAAATTGAATCAAAAGTTAGGTCCGAATTGTGCTTAAATGTGAATTTTAGTTTTGCGATTGAGATTGAGTACATTAAGTTTTTTTTGTTGATTACATCTTGGAGACTCCAGTTAAGGAGTGTAAGACAAGTCAGATCAACACTTATACAATCTTAAACACTAGTTATCATAATTTATTACTATATAAATTAGTTGTGGTGAGGCTTAATTTTGATGTAAAAGGAACTCTTGAACACTATAAAACAACTTATCATCTAAATATTAACTAATATTATTAAGTATCAACTAAAGATATATATATATATTTTTTGAGGATGAAGCCCACATAGGTCTGAGACCTGTGCGTGAGTAATGAGTTGGATGATGGTAATTTATGAGTTGGACCTACAATTTTAGGTGGGTTCCGAACCACCGGGAAGTGATTTTCAGCAGAGAACAGTGTCTTTTTTGCTGGCCAATCTAATCGGTCACCGTTACAAACAGGACCTACGAGAAAGCAGCTTATCTATCTGATTGAACAGATACCTGGTATGGCTCGCGGCTATCACTTCCCTAAATATAACAACTAATTAGCAATATTTTGAGTATGCTCCTCTGTGCAAGCACCATTATTCTTTGGCTTGAGGTCCACTGTTCACAGTAATAAAATGGCCTAATTCCATTTCTCAATGCATCTTTTTTTTATTACGGATAATGCCCACATGATTCAGGAGACTTGTGCGTGGGTAATAAGGTGAATGGGCGAATGATGAGAAACATCCATGGCTGAATGAGATTCGAACCCAAGGCTGCAGGAAACGAAGCCAGCCAGAACATTATCTTATCACAGACAAGCGCTTCAACCACTGTGGTACCAGAGCCGTTACGATTCACAAACAAATATGCTATCGGCATCAATTTTATCACACACTTTTACTTTTGATAGATTTAAACTTGTTACAACATTTTAAAAGCATAATTTTATTGCAAATGCAAGTTTGCTTGCATGTTCAAGTTTCTCACTTTATGAGAAATTTGTATTGCTTGTGTTGCTCTTAGCGAACAATTCTCCATTCTTCGCATGCAAATTTCGCTCATGGAAAGTTCAGGTGCTACTATAGAACTTACACTAGAACTCTCAGTGTAACAAAGTTCACTCAACTATTTTCATCAAATTATTGCATCAGACAATGTTCAATGTTTGCTTTTTCAACTGGAACAATATTTTCACCTCGTTTACATCGTATACCCGCTCTTACTTCTTTTCTTTTTCTTATTTTTCTTCTTCCTCCTCTTCCACCCATACTTACAACTCCTACTCCTTTTTCTCCTCTCTCACCTCCTCCTCCTAGTGCTCCTCCACCTGCTTCTTTGTTCTTCTTCTCCATATTCTCTTCTTCTCCTACTTATCTTCTCTTCCTTCTTCTCTTCTTCTCTTCTTCCCCTAAGTCTCCTTTTACTCTTCTTATTTTCCTTCTTCTTCTACTCTGGTCTCCATCTCTTCTTTTTTTTCTCTCATTTTCCTCCTCACTTATCACTCTTCTCCGCCTCCTCCTCCTCCTCCTTCTTCTCCTCCTCCTCCTCCTCCTCCTCTTCCTCCTCCTCCTCCTTCTCTTCCTCCTCCTCCCACTTCTCTTCAACCTTTACTTTCTCTTCTTGCTCCTCCTTATCCTCTTTCACCACCTTCGACTCCTCTTTCTCCTTCTCCTCTCCTTTAACACCCCTCCTCTAATCCTACTCACCTTCTCCACCCCCTACTCCTGCTTCTCTTCTTCTCCTCCTTCTCCTCTTCCTCCTCCTCCTCCTCCTCCTCCTCCACCTCCTCCTCTCCTTCATCTCCCCCTTCTACCACTCCTTCTATACCTATAATTCTTTCATTTTCCTCCTTCTCTTTTCTGCACCTCCTCATCATCCTTCTCATTCTTCATTCATCTCCTCTTTCTCCCCTCTTTTTCTTCTTTTTCCCCTCCTTCTCCTTCTACTTAATTCACCATCTCCTCGTCTTCTACCTTCTTTATTCTCCTCCTCCTCTCCTTTATCACCCCTTCTCACATCCTCACCTCCGTTTCTCCTTCTCTTGTTCTCTCTCTTTTTTCCTATTCCTCCTCTTCTTGTTCATCTCTTTCTCCTCTTCCCCCTTCTCAACCGAATTCATCATTCGTCATCCCCTCCTACTTCTCCTCCTTTTCCATCTACTTCTTCTTCTTTTCCTTCTTCTCCACCACCTCCTTCTCCTCCTCCTCATACCTCATGTTCCACTTGTTCTTCTTCCCCTTCTTCTTCTCCTTATTACTCTTCTTTTGCTTTTCCTTTTCCTCCTACTGTATCTTATTTTTGTTCTTCTTCCTCTTCTCCTTATTATCCTTGCTTCTCCCTCCTCCTCCTTCTCCCGTCCTCGAACTCCACTTCCTCCTCCTCCTGCTCCTCCTTCTCCTCCATCACCTCTCCCACTCCTGCGTCTTCTCATCCTTCTTTTCTCTTTTTCTTTTTTCCCTTTTTCTTTAATTTTTTCTCTTCTTCCTGCTCAGCCTCTTCCTCCTACTTCAACTCCTCCGCCTCCTTCTTCCCCTCCACCTTCTTCATCATTTCCTCCTCTTACCTCTTCTATTCCCACATATTTCCCCCTTTTTCTTCTTCTCTTTATTCTCCCTTTACTGTTCCTCCCACACCTCCTCTTTCTCCTCCTCATCCTATTCCTCCTCATCCTATTCCTCCTACTCCTATTTCACCTCTTCTTCTCCTCCTCTTCTTCTCCTCCTCTTCTTCTCCTCCTCTTCTTCTCCTCCTCTTCTTCTCCTCCTCTTCTTTCACCTCCTACATTTACTTCTCGTCCTCCTCATCTTCTTCTCCTGATCTTTCTTCTATTCATCTCCTTATTTCGCCTTATCTTTACCTTTCTTCTCCTCATTCTCCTCCTCCTCCTCCTCCTCCTCCTCCTACTCCTCCTCCTCCTCCTCCTCCTACTACTCATCTTCTACTCCTCCTTTTTCTTTTACTCATCTTCTTTTTCCGCCTTCTCTTTACGTTTCTTCTCCTTCCTTCTCCACCAATTCCACGTGATTCACCTCCTCCTCATCCTTCTTCTTATCTCCTTATCTTTACTTTGCTTCTCCTCCCTCCTCCTCCTCCTCCTCCGCCACCAATTCCCACTTCCTGTTCAGAAACACGTGTTTAACTTTTCCTGTTATCGTGCTGTGCTCCCTTCCATCCCTTCTCATCGCATCCATTTCGTTAGGTATTCATTTCTGGAGTTTGCTGGAGCGCGCGTCTGCTTCTTATCGGACCAATAGGCCAGCACATTCCAGTCAACATAAATTTCCAGCAAACTCTTTTCTCGGTTATGTATTTTTATTAGAAAAAAGAAAACGCTTCTCGTGAAATGTAACTTTTTCCAGGTCGAGTCGAATGTTTCGAAGGCCGGTTCACAGGCGACTTCTTCCAATTTCTTAGCGTGAAAACTATTTACCTCGTAGTTTTAGGATTAATCGCTGGAATGGAAAATTTTGGAAAAGATTGGTTTTTACGAATTTTTCTGAATGTCTTTCTTTTGAATCAATCTAGGTCACCTAGATTGATATAATTGTTTTTTTAGGGATACGTCTGCTAAATCTTGAAAAATGCTTTCAAAGAATCATTTTGAGAAGAAAATCGTTTTCCACAGATGATGAGCGTAGTTTAAGGTTTATGTTCATAAATTTCCCCCTAGTTTATTGTATTGGATGTTATTAGGGCTTTGAAATTATCTATTGATGTGAGGAAAGCTCTTTTCTACAGCTATTTTGTGAAAAATGGGGGTACAAAATTAAAATTTTTTGGTTTTGGGGGCAATTGATCTCACCTACAAGCGATTTAAAACTTTTGATACATTTTTTGTAACTAAAAGACACCTCGAGGAATAAAAAAACATACATTTCACTCCTATCAAGCAATTAGATTCTTTAAAAGACATTTTTTTAAATCTGTAAGGAATTTCAATTTCAAAAACATAATTTTGAAAAAAAACTAATAATTTGTTAGATTGAAATAAAAATTGTCATTCTATTCCTTAAGGTGTCTTCAAGTTATAGAAAATTCATTAGAAGTTTAAAATCACTCATAGGTGAGATTAATTGCTCCCAAAAACCGAAAAATTTCAACATCAATCACCCATATTTTACAAAATAATTAAAGAAAAAATCTGTTTCCTCACAGTGATAGAATGATAACATTTCAAAGTCCTATTAATATTAACTTTTTATGTGAATTCAACGACTTGCAGTCAAATATTCATTAAGAGTAAATAGAATATTTAAATAGAATAAATGAGTATTTGACTGCAAGTCGTTGAATTCACGTAAAAAGTTAATATTAACAACGCAGTTCGTCATGGAACAAGAAATCCAGGAAGTCCTATTATAATATTCAAAACAAGAAATTTCGGGAAAAATTGTGACCAAAAAACCTGCGCACAGCCTTAAAAATTTGATCATTTGAAATGGAATCGTGTAAAAAGTGAACTACTTAGTCCGAAATTCGAGATGATATAGCTACGAACGGCTTCAAATCCCATGCTTGCATTTCCGGTTACACTTTTTTAACATTGGCGGTATACGTTATGCTCCCTCTACTTTCTTATACCTCCATGCTAAGCATAGATCGATAGATGTATGATTCCTTTACGGTATATGATACATAGAACCAAAGACAATAGCATACATTAAGTTATATTATATATTCTCTACGATAGAACATACCGTAATATAATATGCAGCCGAACGTATTTATGTGGAAACAGCTTCAGGTTGCATTATAGGGAACGTTATTAGGGTGTAATAAAGCAAAGCTTAAGTGGAGTTGATGGTATTAATTGAACAGCATACTGCTTCAATGAGTATATTACAAACGTGCCAGTGAAACAATCTTGATACAGAGTGTCTGAGAATTTATGTTATAACCTATAGTGATGTCATTCTCTTTACGATATTTGCTGCGTTCGCAGAATTGAAAAAACAAATTGAGAATTCCGATGAAATCAAATTCCTTCAGGAAATTTAGGTTATGACGATGTTATGCTTGGTCTTCCAGTTAATGTTACATCAAAGTGAATAATACGCATGATTTACACATTTTCTTCAAAGGGTTCTTCACTACACTGATTGATTGTCTCTTAAAAAGGGGGGAAATCAAAGCGTACGTTGAAAACGAGAGTTAGGGCTAATTATCTCGGCAACTATCAAATAGCTGCTTATAATAATTATTAAAAGTTTCATGATGCATGGAAAATCAAAGGGAAAACCAGCGTTATGTTTAATTTTCTTAACTATTACGATTAAATAATCTCAACTTAATATATTAATCATGTCAACTATATGAACAAGCTTTTAAAATTTGATTATAATGGTTTTATAATGGGTTCCCGACAATTTCATTCAATATTTATCAATAGATGAATGCTTAGTTTTGGACGATCCCAAATTTGGACAATTTTATTTAAACAAATATCATTTGTTAAAACGGTAAAATCAACTAGTTCCCATAACATGGCATACCCATGAAGAGCCCAAATTCCCCTAAAGAGTCATACGCTAATAATAATAGTAATATTAATATAATTTTATTCCATTCCTATTTCATTCTATTCTACCCTTTTTACCCATTTTAATCCCTCCTTTTCACTAAAAACTGGCGTGCCTGTAGTTTATCACGTGATAATTTCAATAAATGGCAATTGGGGCGTAGCATATTCATGTCCAACACACATAACGCAATATCCACCCCATGCACTACACACAGTATACAGTGTAGCTCTCGCTTTGCATGTCCACCTGCAATTAATAAGACAGGCCTGGCAGCAATCTTCTTCAATATGAAAATTGGATGGCCTACTACAATATGTATTTTTGTCATTAACAGGCTCCCCACCAAACACATACTGCAGGTTTCATCGAAATTTTCATGCAATTCGTCACTAGATGGCAGAAAAATTTATTGGGATAATCAATTGTGAGCAGAAAATTTATTAGATTCATCAATAAGGAGGATAAGAGTCATGGTATCAAGTGCGATCCCCCGGGGTGGGGGGTGGTGGTGTGGTTTGTCAATTTAATAGTGAAGGGATAATTCCTCAAAAAAGGTCAACAAAGTCTATTTGTGACCCCCCAAACACCCGAGCTGGGACCGCACCTCAGTAAGGGCTCAAAAGAGTTTTTGTCAGAAGATAATAATAAGACAATAATTATTATTGTAGCTAGTGCATTATATAGTCCAAATCAGAGAGATGACCTGTTCAATCAGAGAGATAAGCTGCGTTCTCGTAGGTCCTGTTCGTAACGGTGACCGATTAGATTGGCCAGCAAAAAAGACACTGGTCTCTGCTGTAAAATCACTTCCCGGTGGTTCGGAACCCACCTAAAACTGTAGGTCCAACTCATCAATCACCATCATCTAACTCATTACCCACGCACAGGCCTCAGACCTATGCGGGCTTCATCCTCCAAAAAAAAAAAATAATAATAATAATAATGGCATCACCTTGAATTGCCAAAGTTCAATTTAGAATGCTGTTTTCTCACTGTCTTCTGGTTTCAAAGTGGCTACTAGCAATATATAGCCTGAGTTAGCTCAGGTTAGGTATAATATATTATTAATGTATCATCTATATTAGCTATATCTAGAGTTGATTCTAATTTCTCTGGTGAGGACCATGAGATTCATGACATGCATCAATAAGGAGCAAAAAATTCATTAATAGTGAACAAAAGACTCATAAATTCTCCTGTATAGCAAAGTCATGTCGTTTGCAGCACGGCATTCACATGTTTGCAAAATTATACAGGGAAAAAAGTAATGTTCATTACTTTCAAGCATGGAAATTCACTTTAGAAGGTACACTTCCATCTCTTTAATGAGGTTTTGGATGTATTAGGAAGGATGACTGACATATCTTAGACTAACCAAATGGTATTACATATATTGCTAGTGAACAAATTGTATTGTGGATTTTTATTTTATCTTTTAGTATCATCTTAAACCATATATTGAAGTACTGGTGCGAATTTTTACATGTACGAAATAGAATAAATTAAAATTGAAATATGAAATATCTGTTTAATGCAGTTTTGAGTTTAGTAGGAGAGGAAGACTTTGAAGTTTGTGTTTTCAATTAATTACTTCACAATTCTTCGT
Source organism: Conomelus anceps (assembly GCA_948455865.1). Taxonomy (NCBI): domain Eukaryota; kingdom Metazoa; phylum Arthropoda; class Insecta; order Hemiptera; family Delphacidae; genus Conomelus; species Conomelus anceps. The sequence continues at coordinate 3,896,317 of OX418219.1, forward strand.
TTAAATAATAAGAATTGAATTTTAAAATACAATTCTTTAAAATCTTAGATGATACATTTTGCGACATGAAATTCTAGAAGAGTTAATAGATACTTAGGCTTGGTTGGGTGATGCAGGTGAAAGGTGAGGTTTTGTGAAACATAGAAAAGGACGGGACAGTGCAAATAGAATTTTTGTATATAATAGTGTAATAGTAGCGAGGCTACTATTATTTATACGGTTATAATTATCCAAGGTTAATAAAGGTTAGGTTTTTAATTACCTTGATAATTGTCTATGTTCCACAGCGTGGCGTTGAAAACTCTGCTATTCTATTTGAGGTAAGCCTTATAAATTACTTATAATTAGGCTATTGGTTACTAAACATGGTTCTATTTTCATTATTATCAAGTTCGGAGCCCACCTAAAACTGTAGGTCCAACTCATAAATCACCATCATCCAACTCATTACCCATGCACAGGTCTCAAACCTATGTGGGCTTCATCCTCAAAAAAAATAGATTAACCTTTCAATCACTTCTTATATTTAAATCATTGAAATAACATTAGTTCATCCATTGATGACTAAAGTAGTTCTAGAGAGCACTATATATCATGGTCTATTCTATCGCACATTAAATTTTCTAATGTTTAATAAGACTTGAAGTTGTCACAACCACATTTATTGAAAACAGTGATATACTATTACTTTCAGTTGTTACACCATTATCAATCTCAATTAAACTAAAACTAAATTACGGAATAGCTTAATACCAAAGACGGAATGATACTATTTGCTAAGGGAGAAAGTGACACTAATAGGCTCATCTCTATTGCAGGTCTGTGATTGGCTGAAGGCCAAAACGAGACACGCCCACTAGTGGGAGGAGCAACTAGCGAAAATAAGTGTCAAAATCATGAACCAAAACCAGGAACACTTACAAAGCAACAAACAAGAACTATACAAGTAAGCTAAAATCACAAAATCGAAGCACACTGAAATGCAGTCATGGTCAATAACCTACATTTTAATAACGGAACTTTCGTGTTTCAATTTTTTAATTTTAGCTTACTTGTGTTGTGTTCTTGTTTGTTGCTTTCCATTTCCTGGCTTTTGGTTCTTGATTTTGACACTTATTTTTTCTTGTTGCTCCTCCCACCAGTGGGCGTGTCTTGTTTTGGCATTCAGCCAATCACAGATCTCAAATGAAGGTCAGCCTATTAGAGGCACTTTCTCCCTCAGTCAATAGTAACATTCCGTGTTTAGTATATATTAAGCTACTCTGTACTTTAGTTTTAGTTTGTTTGAGATTGATATGTTGCAACAACCAAAATTAGTATCTCACTGTTTTCGATAAAATGTGGTTGTGACAACTTCAAGTCTTATTATTCTTAACTTTTTAAGTGAATTCAACGACTTGCAGTCAAATTTATTAAGAATAAGTAGTATTTTACTTACTCTGTAGGCCAAACGTTTTCGAGTTGTTAAAACCAATCAAGGCCTTGAAGGAACATTGAGTTAACAACTCGAAAACGTTTGGCCCACAGTGTAAGTAAAATACTACTTATTCTTAATAAAAATGTTAATGCAAGTCGTTGAAATCACTTTAAAAGTTAATATTAACGACGCAGTTTGTCATGAAACAAGAAATCCAGGAATCTTATTATTCATTACTAATTAATATTCCTATTAATATAATTTTAAACCCTATTACAACAATAAAATTGTATTCAGTATTTCCAACTTTTATTACGAGTTCAACTCTACACTTATTAAACTATCCTTTCCTTTCCCTTTTCATTGCAGGGTCCACTATTGGTCCCAACTTAATTGAGCGGAGCCAGTGTTGACCAGTTCTAAAGTTTGATTTCCAGTAATTTGCAACAAATTGACTCAAAAGTTTTGCTTCGTGCAAAGGATGCTTGATCAAGTTCGCCTTCCGAACAACATCAAAGTTAAGTTCATTGATCATCAGATGAGGGTGATTGGGGGGGGGGGGGGGGGGGGAAGGAGGTTACAGAGACTGACAGCTTCTCAGCTAGCTAACATTAGATAGTGTAGCATCTATGAGAGAAGCATCTGCACTGTATTGAAGGCTGGCCTAGTGAGTTTAGTTTGGCAAGACTAATCCTCTCTGCTTTGCTCTATTTCTCTCTCTTACTCTCTCTCTCTCTCTCTCTCATTGAAGAGTAGCTGTCCGCTGCAGATGGGAGCTAAGTCCATCGTGACTTCCGGACTTTAAAATAGCTACCGATATGCACTTGCCTAGTAGATAGATGCTTATCTAAAGTTTGTCTAGAACTTAGCAGGTACCGGATAGACAGGTATCTTCTTAATCATAATTCATCAGACCCTCTCTCTCACACACGTTCAGACGATGTAATTCTTTCCATTTTTCTTTATCACCTCATCCTTTTTCTCCTCCTTCTCTTTCTTCTTTTTTTCTTCCTCTTAATTTTTTCTTCTTCGCCTTTTTTCTATTCATTTTCTTCTTTTTCCTTTATTTTTATTATTCTTCACCTTCGTTTTCTCTTCCCCTTTTTTTCTTCTTCTCCTTGTTCTCTGTCTTCTCATCTTCTTTTTCTTTTTCTCCTTCTTATTCTTCTTCTTCTTATTTTTGTCTGCTTCATTTATTTAATATTTCCCTTCATTCTCCTCCTCTTCTCTCTCCAAATCCTCCTCCTCCTCCTCCTTCTTCTCCTTTTCCTCTCCTCCTCCTCCTTCTCCTTTTCCTCCTCATTCTCCAAATTATACTCCTCCTCCTCCTCGTCCTCTTCTTCCACCGTCACTCACACCTCCTCCTCCTCCACCTTCTTCTCATTCAGCTCCTCCTCATCTACCTTCTTCTCTTCCTATTCCTTTAACTCTCCCTTTTCTTTCGTCTTGTTTTTCTTTTTCTTCTCTTAAATTACTTCATTCTTCTGTATAATTTTTTCTTGAATTAGCCTACCGTTTTTGGACTACTTTTTTCCTTTTAAAACTTATATCACTCTTCCTCCTTTTACTTCTGCTACTCCTACTCCTCTTTTTACCTCTTTCTACTCCTTTTCTCCTTTTCTCTTTTCCACCTCTTTCACTCCTTCCATGTTCTCGCATTCCATCTCTTCCTCATTTTTGTTTCTTAATTTTCTTTTTTATCCTTATTTTTATTTTTACAATTATTTTCTCTCAAAACTCTCGGTTTTTCAAGAACTTATTCTCTTTTCCTTCTTCATTCTTTCTTCTCCTTCTTCATTCTTTCTTCTCCTTATTCTTCCTGTCCTTCTTAATCTTCCTCTTCTTCTCCTCAATATGATTTCTTTTTCCATTATTTTCTCACAGAGCTCTCTCTTTTAAAAATTACACACTTTCCCACACACTTACATTCTTCATCTTTTACTTATTCACATTTATTTCTTGATATTTTACTCCTCTCACTCCAATCATCCTTTGTTCTCATAATCCCCATTTATTCCTCTCCTTTATCTTATCATTCTCTTTTACATGTTCCATGCTTTCTTCATCTCTTCCACATCCCCCTCCTTCTTCTCATCTTATCCTTCCTTTACATTTCTCTATGTAATCATCTATACCAATCCTCTCACTCCTCTATCTGATCTCTTTCTCACCAACTCCTCTCCATCTTTCTTATCACACTATCTCTCTCCTCGTTTCTCCCTCACCATCCTCTCTATCCATCTCTCTTTCCTTTCACAGATCCTACATTCATATCTGCTCCATAGATTTCTCTCCGTTCTTCACAACACATACAACTTACTAATCTATGTGTAGCAGCTTCAACTGATATTACAGCCTCCCATTAAATCACTATTATCATTTCTCTTGATGCGCAATGCACTTATTACTCTGCTCTTCATACTCTGCTCTTGAATCATCAACAACTTCAAGAAGTAGTTGCCGCTAAGTTCAAGAGTAATTCCAGATCAACTCTCACTCTCCCACACACTCTCACACTCACTGTCTCCCTCTTTCATCTGAACCTTAATAGACTATTTCATCTATCAATCCATCTCTTTTTCTCTCACACTCTCTCACTTTTTCCCACTCTCTCTTTCTCCTTCTCTCTCCTCCTCCAGCTCTTCCTACTCCTCCTCCTCCTTCTCCTCCCTCTCCTCCTCATCTGATGTATTTCTTTTTTTAATTTATGTTCCTTTGTTATTATTATTTTGTTGATAATAAGATGACATGTCTGTTTCTTATTTCCCCTTTCTTTACTCCTCCTCCTCCTCCACCACCTCCTCCTCCTCCTCCTCGTCGTCCTCGTCCTCGTCCCCGTCCTCCTCCTCCTCCTCCTCCTCCTCCTCCTCCTCCTTCAACTTCCCTGCCCCCTTCTTCCCCAACATCTTCGCCATCACTTCCTCCTCTTCCCTCTTCTATTCCTGCATATTTCCCCCCTTTTTCTTCTTCTCCTGCTTCTTCTCTTTATTCTCCCTTTAACGTTTCCTTCCACACCTCCTCTTTCTCATCCTCCCACTTCTCTTTCACCTCCTTCTCCTCCTTTTCTTTCACCTCCTACATCTACTCCTCGTCCTCCTCATCTTCTACTCCTGCTCTTCTTTCTAATCATCTTCTTATTACTACTTTTCTTCTCCTTCCTCCTCCTCCTCCTCCTCCTTCTCCTTCAA
>OX418219.1:3901121-4072800 GCA_948455865.1 Conomelus anceps
TGCAAGTCGTTGAATTCACTTAAAAAGTTAATATTAACAACGCAGTTCGTCATGGAACAAGAAATCTAGGAAGTCGATTAATTAGTGTCAGTAAATATCATCCTCATGATAGCAGAGCTGCAAGAACTCGTGAAGAGGCACTCCCTAACCATCAGAATGTTCAAGCTCTACAGATCTTTGACAACTCTACATCAGTGACGAGACTGAAAAGAGGAAGAAGCAGGCAGGTCTGTTGTGATGCTAATTATTGTGTATATAATGTATAAAGTGCATAAAAATGTAATGTGTCAATTAAATGTATGTAAGTGTTGCTAATAATAGTGTTCCATAGAGGTATGTAAGAGCATAGATCAATCAAACAGTAGAAAAAATAAACTATTTAAAGCCTCCTTTAGTTTAATAGCTATTCGTGTAACTAGAGTGCAAAATGGGGTTTTTCTGCATCGAGAGAAACAGTTTTTTTCACAAGCCAAAGGCGAGTGAAAAAAGTTTCTCGAGTGCAGAAACAATATTTTGCACTCAAATTACACATTAAATTTTTCCTACAGTAACGTATAAAGTAATTTAAACAGAACAAAACAGGACATACATAACCTCACAATTCCTCACATAACCTATCTTCGGATCAACAACAACAACTACAACAACTATTTCGCAGCTGAAGCAGAGTAGCCAACCTATTTTTGAATGCAGAATAGGGAACCTGCGTATTACATGCTCACTATTTTGTATTGTTAGGTTGCAAATTTGGAGTGCGGAAAAGTACTTTCCCGCACTGGTGCAGGAATAGACTATTTTTCATGCTACAGTTAGTGCAAAAACAGGCACTTTTTGGGGTCACTGTAGGAAAAATATTTTTCTGTTTTTGTCAATAATTGTATTACTTTTATCAATTTTTTTCACTTGAAATTTATTGAATCAAGTTTATTTTTTTCATTTATATGATGTTATAATTAAGGTTGCTGTGTGTATTATTTATTGTATGATGTTGTGTTGTAGAAAAAATTATTATTATATTCAAAATTAGGTTAAATCTAAACTGTTCATTAGTGTCGTACTATAGTAGCATTACAACTGAAAAAAGTTAATCTCTAGATGTAGTTGAACACAGTAAAAGCTTCTAGAAAACAAAAATTTAATTTTCTGTGGGAAGCACTTCTAAAAATCAACTTTCAGCTCATAAAACTGAGAATTTTCCGAGGAATGGAAAACTAAGTGGAATGGAAAAGTGCTCTTTAGGCAACTGATAATAGATAAATTAACTAATATTTTCGTGATTTTTCTTTATAATTTTTATTGTAACTCATGATTAAGCAACAGATTTACGAAATCACAAATACAAAAAATGTTGATATAATTAGTTTAAATTGAATTGCACTTCCGTATGTGGTTCAGTTAAATCATGGACGGAAAGAATCGATAGTCGATATCTGTACCAATCCCCAATCGATCATCGATTCTCAGTCGACTATTTCACTGGACTACATACGGAAGAGCAGCCTTAAAGGGTTATATGACAAGCACCCTATAGACAAGCACAAGCCAATGTAACATCTAGATTCAAAATGTCAATGTAATGACAAGCACACATTCCCTAAACATAAGTGTTGTAAACTCAATTACGATCCAATTGTTGATTTTGAATCAAAGAAAAAATACTGCAATCAACTCATCAGACAAGATCTCCTTTCTGGATCAGTTGCCTTGTTCAAGTTTAATTCCTGCTCATCTATCACGTTAATCCCTTTTCTATGCTAACCTCACAGAGTATATGTCAGCACCTACTTAAATTAGGCCTATTCTAGGGCAGACCAAACGGCTACAACATCCCTGTACTGCTTTCAAGGGTTGCCACTGAAATGGTTACGACTGTTTTGAGAATAAATAACAACAACAGAGAGATAGATAGATAGATGACTTTTATTTGTGCACTTTACAAGTAATAAAAGTGCTGTGGGCGAAGTTGAGGCATAAGAGCCCCCTCTTCCACTTAACCCACAGTATCTCAGAGAGGGAGAAAAAGGGAGGGAGAGAGAGTGAGAAAGGAGAAAGAGAGATAGTGAGTGGGAGAGAGAGTGATACAGAGAGTAAGAGAGATGTTTTCGATATCTATTATAGCTTTCGTTGCCAGGTCTTAAAAGAGACTAACACTACTTCAAATGAAATTGGAAAATATATCTTGTGATGATAATGATAAAAAACAGAAATAGACATCTTAAAGAGAGATTGATTGGCTGCCTTTATTTATTTCCTAGGAGGGCGAAGTTGGGGCGCAGCCGGAGAGAGAGAAAGCGTGAGTGAGAGTGTGAGCGAGAGACGATAAAAGACAGGAAACAATGTCTCTTGCGGTGTAACAACTAACAAATGATATTCGTTTGAGAACATTGAAAGGCATCTCCTCAGGGGCTGGCTGTGTATTTTTAAGCGTCTACCTCTCCCCATTCCTCTCCTCCTCTCTAAAAGTGATGTTAAATACAAGTGTTTTTGTTTGGAAATTGTCGAAACTCAACTCATTCTCCCCCAGGGAGACATTTCACTGCTACAAAAACGACGACATTTTGTCTGTTGTTCATTCGTTATTCTTAGTATTCTTAGTATGCTAGATACATGTCAAGACGCAGAGTAGGGGCTCTCAATATTTTTCAAAGACTGTACCTCTAAATGAAAAATTAAAATTTGCGTACCCCCTTGTTATTGGTGGGTGGGGGTCAGTTAAATTAAAAAGACATAAAAAATACAATATATTTGGGAATATATTTGAAATGCATTACAAAAATTATTCAGAAAGATGAGATGTTGCTAGATACATGTGAAGATGTAGGGCAGGGGCTCTTAATCATTTTCTAAGACTGTACCCCTTAATAAAAATTGAAATTTAGCGTACCCCCTTGTTATTGCGAGAGGGGGCAGCAGTTTAACTAAAAATACATAAAAATACAATATATTTTGAAATGCATTACAAAAAATTAATGAGATTGCTTCTTTATACGTAGTTCCTCAATTCACGGCTCAAGTTTTGTTACTTACAACCTTAAATCGTCCTCAACATTGAGCTTGTTTCAGTACTTAATTTTCAGATATGTTTAGCTCGAACCCTCTTTTTCACATAGGTATGTAGTTGAAAACCCCAATAAGAATCTTCACAGCAATATTTGAAAGTTCTTGGTATTTCTTTCCAGCACCGATCTAAAATTTCAACAATGTAGGATTCTTTTGAAAAAAGCTTAATGGAATCCCCAAAAGGTTGAGAAATCTTCCCAATTCCAACCTAAACGGACCCCTACGAACTTGAATATATCCCAGAAATTTACGCTCTAACAAAACATAAAAGGCATCTAGGCTCATAGTTTCAATAGCATCAAACAAAAATGGATCAAGGATCCAGTACAATTTTTTTCTGCGGGTGGGAACGTGACAATCGATATTCAATGTTATATTGTGGGTTGTGGGTTACATTGAGTTGTGCTATTCTGAAACCCAAAAAGGAATTCATTGTTTCTATAGCTAAAATACATAGAAAAAAAGAAAAATTTCTGCCGATTGTGTTTCCCATTATATCTGCACCCCCTCTCACAACCTGCTGCAGAAAGTAGAAGCCTAAATAAAATAAATAAATAAATATTTATCAATCAATACTAGAAATAACAGTTGGAGACAGCCATTCCTATTGTGACATTTTTAATAAGGATGAAAACCTTTTGCAGGGTTTCTCATTACCCTTACATTTTTTTCCAATCGTGTTCCTCCAAAACTCCTGAGGTTTGTTTCAGGCAAGGGTGTCTAATAAATTGTATTAGATCTGGAAAATGTCTGGATGTGTTTCATTTTGCGATGGTAATAATTATCATTGAGTACATCAAGTATCTTCCTCTGCGCTAGCCACCTTATTATGGGGCGTGAGGTCTACTGTTCACAGAACTACTAGTATCTGTTCTGTGATAGTGCGATACACTATCAACACTCTACACCCACACACAATACAACACTCACCTACGCACAAGCACGCTTATGCGTCGGGAAAGCGGACACCGTTGTGTGGTGACTATGCCGGTAGTTTGGACGTTATCAGAGTGGGGTTTCTTGTAGTTTGGGTTTGCCGCTTCCTGAATAGAGAAGCAGGACCCACACTAGGAATATGCACCTCTCACTTCCGGCGGACCGATAAAATTACCGCAGATCGGCCCAAATTGGTAAGCTGACACTGTACCACCTGGTTCTGACTCTCATCAATGTGTGCAAGTGTGTACTGAGCCTTGATATTGTCCTCCTTGTCTTGCCATGGCCTCGGGGCCCTTCAAAGCCCCTGTCACACTAATAAACTTAGATCAGTATAGATGCAATTATCCCTGCAACTATGAACTACTAGGTTTGCTAGTAGATTTCGTATTGTATTGGCTCTTAAGTGAATACTGTACTATGCTATCACTTGTAGTCAATTGTCTATAGATAGAAACATTCGAATTCGTAAAATAAGTTGGAAGTAGGTAATAGACACGTAGAGAAAAATAAAAAATATCGAAAAATGTGTTTGAAAGTCCATACTTTACTATTGTATTAATTATTGCAGTCTGTTGTACATAGAAAGAAGAATTTAAATTTGTAAAAAAATCTCGAAATAAGTAATGTAATCTTTGAGAAAAAAAAAATAAAAAAATGAGTATATTTTTATCGAAACATAAATAATAATTGTTGAAAATACTTTACAGCACTAGTGAATTTAACACTTACTCATTCCTGAATTTCTTGTATCATGACAAACTGTATTGTTAATATTAAGTTTTTAGGTGAATTCAACGGCTTGCAGTCAATTTTTATTAAGAATAAGTAATATTTTACATACTCTCTAGGCCAAACGTTTTCGAATAGTGGAAATTCATTTTCAAAGGCCTAGAAAATGAATCTCCACGATTCGAAAACGTTTGCCCTAGAGAGTATGTAAAATATTACTTATTCTTAATAAAAATTAACTGCAAGTCAATACAATTTACAATTAATTGCCATAATATTACAAGTTACAAAACGTCTAAGATGACTAGTAGGGGAGATGATCTACCTTTCTTTGTAGTGACGAAGGAGACTCTAATTTTGCACAGTATCTCATTACTAATGGACACAAGTTCAAGGCTGAAGAAAATGTTGAATTTTTGGATTTGATTGGCAAAGGCAGACAATTGAACATTTTAGAAGCTTTGGAGATAACTAGGTTGGTAAAAAACAATACAAGTTTAAACGATCAAATTTATTTCAACCCATTCAATACAACTAACTTGGTTTCTTCATAATTCTGGCCTAAATTTTAATAAAGATACTTTCGAGTTTCAATTTCCTAATTCTAAATTCTTTCATTCTAGCCTACTTGTGTATTGTTCTTGTTTGTTCCTTTCTATGTGTTAAAGAGAAAGAGAAGGAGGAGGAGAAGGAGAAGGATAAGGATAAGGATAAGGAGAAGGAGAAGGAGAAGGAGAAGGAGAAGGAGAAGGAGAAGGAGAAGGAGAAGGAGAAGGAGAAGGAGAAGGAGAAGGAGAAGGAGAAGGAGAAGGAGAAGGAGAAGGAGAAGGAGAAGGAGAAGAAGAAGAAATAGAAGGAGGAGGAGGAGGAGGAGGTGAAGGAAAAGAAGATGAGAAGAAGGAGGAGGAGAATACCCAAGAATCAGCCTATGACAAAGTACCTAGTGAGCTTTTTTGGGGGGGGGGAGTTCATAGTGGAAGAGGAGGAGGGGAATAAGGAAAGAAGGAGTATTAGAAGAAGGAGAAGGAGGACAAGAAAGAGGCGGAGAAGAAGGAGGAGGAGGAGTGGGAGAAGGAGCAGGAATGAAGCCCAAAAAGCCACCTAAGCACAGAATAGTTTTTGGTTCTAGATTTTGACACTTATTTTTACTTATTGCTCCTCCCACCAGTGAGCTTAACTTTTTATGGCCTACAGCAAATCACATACCTTCAATGCAGGTCAGCCTATCAGAGGCACTTTCGTATAATTCCGTGTTTAGCTGATTAAGCTACTCTGTACTTTAGTTTAAGTTTGTTTCAGATTGATAATAGTGTAACAACCGAAACTAGTATCTCAATGTTTTTCAATAAATGTGGTTGTGACAACTTCTAGTCTTATTATTCATTTTGGATATTTTCCACTATATCACCTTCACCACTACGAAGAAAACTTGTAAGGGAGATGATCTGTCTCCAAAAAACAGAAAAAATTCAACTTTAAGCCCATGTTACACTAAATTTTTGATGAAAAAATTATTTCTCTCAGCAATAGACAAAATTTCTACATCTTATTATCCTTACACCTTTCACACCTTGTTAGCATCCGATAGAAGAAACTTTGAAAAACATTATGACTAAAACCCCTAAGGCGCACAGCCTTAATAAATGAGTATCTCTTAGAAGTGTCGTACGTAGAGTAACAACACATGAGCCATGATCAATAGCTTAATTTATTTGAAACTACCACTGAAATCAAAACTTGACTTTCTGATCGGAAGGCTTACAAAAGCCTACTTTGTAGTTTTGAATATAATGATTTTCCAAAAAGAAAGCCTATTTTTCACGTTAGACGATGTCACGTGCATTTTCGTCCCGATCAAAGCGCTTATCGAACTCATTATGAAACGTAAGTCATTTCGGCAACGCCATTATTAATCTCTGGCCTTGGGCTTCTCTATATAGAGCAGCTGTATAGAGCGTTGACCAGCTCTAGCGCAATATAGTCAGCTATTGAGCTCTTCTTTTAGCCCGTGGCATGCCATTACAACGACATACTTACGATATCAATAGACGTCCACAATAGTGGAGAGCTCCCGTGCATGTTATGAGACCCTAGCAAATACTGTTAACTTATATCGCTACTATAAAATAGCCATGAGAAGCGTACGTAACCTTTAGAGCAGCTCCCCAACACTAAAAACTATGATGCCCGTAAGGGCAAACTGTAACATGAAATCTTATACCGTATATCTAGAAGGCTGTCTGTGATATTTTCAAGGCTTGACTTTTTCCTCTTCCTTCTTTTATCTCACTAAAAGTTAACATGAAGCCGAGTGCCGTAGCAGGTATCTGTTTAATCAGAGATAAGCTACGAAACTCCTGGGCGCTCTTTGTAAGGGTGACCGATTGGATTGGCCAGCAAAAAAGACTCTTCTCTGCTGTAAAATCACTTTCCGGTGGTTCAGAACCCACCTAAAACTGTAGGTCCAACTCATCAATCACCATCCAATTCATTAGCCACGCACAGGTCCTATGAATTACCAATGTGTTAATTACCTAAGACCTAATGTATTGCCTAAAAACCTATGTGGGCTTCACCCTCCGAAAAAAATTTCCAAAATTATTGTACGTCACGGGCACTCCTAAATCTGAGAGTTGCTAATCTTGATAACACTGTAATCATACAGTCATATATATTGTACATTTACACAAATAAAGTCATCAAAATCGTATACCACCACTCTCGTCCCATCCCTCTCATATAAATAATCATATTCTTCTTATATAAAAGTAATCGTATTCAGGGTTTTTCAAGTATTCTTACATTTTTATTGAAGAGGCAACAATTTTTTTGGGGGTTCGATAGGGTTCCACATAAAATTCAGGCATTAACAAGAGTGGGACTAAATGCTGATATCATATAAATGAATAAACAGAATAATTTCTTATCAAATATGTCTACAATTCACAAACGAGAGATCGAGTATCTACAGCTCTATAAAGAAAAGAGTTTTCCCCTCAATGAAAATCTATGATTATTTCAAAAATGTATAGAAACAATATAAGAACCTTGTAATAAAAAACTTAGATATGATTTAAACATTAAATGAAATGGAATAATCAATTTCAATAATCCCATTTCTATTAGAAATAAAATTTCCCACCAAGGTTATAGAAATCAAGGTTTTTCCGTTTTTGAGAACTAGAAAAATGGTGGAGGTATGACGTATTTCAGTTCAGTAGCTGATCAAGATATAGTCGAATTTTTGATATGCAATAAACTTTATTTTTGTACTGAATACTGCACAGATAGAGCTGAAATTTACTAGTTAAGGGTGACTTTTCATTTGGATGACTTTTCTATTTCTCTTATTTGAGCAAGTTATGAACCAACCTTGTTTTTATTAACCCTGACCTTGTATAGGTAAGAAAAAACACTAAAACTGTACTTTAAACGTTTTGGAATAGCATAGACCCTCCATCTTGTTAGTCTCAATATTTATTTATATTTTTGTAACTTGATTTTTCACCCTTCTTTGTCACACTCTCCATAAACAACCTTTTTCCACCCCGCTCAAGTTTATCATAAATGGAAGAGGCACATTTCCTCAGCCCTGTTTGATGATAATAACTTTCGCAAAAGATCAATATTATTGAAACACGAACAGATGCTGTTGACAAAGCCAAAGTCAGCTAAACAGAGTACAAAAGAGTGAGAGTGAGCGCTAGATAGAGTACAGAGTTGACGACGAGGCTGAGTTTGAAAGTTTGGAAGAAACACGCCCCAAGCTGTGGGTGAGATGCGATGCAACAGTGTGAGCTCTTATAATGAATGTTTTCACTGGCAATTTTACTTGGCGTATAAATCATCTTCTGGCAATATAGGCTGCAGGGCTGGTTGCTCTCTGTAATGTTTAAACTCACAGTGTCAACGTCACAAAGCGGCTTCTGCCTTTGTATTATACATCGAAATAGGATGATGAGTGCTGCTGCTTCTTCAACAAAATAAAAGAGGGTCGAGTGGTTGAAAAACCTATCAATCGCATGCTTGAAATAAATGTGTCAGAATGTTATGATAATAAATAGGTTATGTTGATAATTACGTAACATTACACATGATAATAAATTGGTTATGTTGATAATTACGTAACATTACACATGATAATAAATTGGTTATGTTGATAATTACGTAACATTACACATGATGATAGATTGGTTATGTTGACGTAACATTACACATGATAATAAATTGGTTATGTTGATAAAGACGTAGAATTACACAACATGATAATAAATTGATTATGTCGACGTAACACATGATAATAAATTGGTTATGTTGATAATTACATAACATTACACATGATAATAAATTTGTTGTGTTGACGTGACATTACACATGATAATAAATTGGTTATGTTGACATAACATCACACATGCTAATAAATTGGTTATGTTGATAATTACGTAACATTCCACATGATAATAAATTGGTTATGTTGATAATCACATAACATTACACATGATAATAAATTGGTTATGTTGATAAGCACATAACATTACACATGATAATAAATTGATTATGTTGATAATCAAATAACATTACACATGATAATAACCTGGTTATGTTGATAATTACTTAACATTACACATGATAATAAACTGGTTATGTTGATAATTACTTAACATTACACAGACATGATAATAAATTGGTTATGTTTATAATTACATAACATTACACATGATAATAAATTGGTTATGTTGATAAAGACGTAGAATTACACAACATGATAATAAATTGATTATGTCGACGTAACACATGATAATAAATTGGTTATGTTGATAATTACATAACATTACACATGATAATAAATTTGTTGTGTTGACATGACATTACACATGATAATAAATTTGTTATGTTGACGTAACATCACACATGCTAATAAATTGGTTATGTTGATAATTACGTAACATTCCACATGATAATAAATTGGTTATGTTGATAATCACATAACATTACACATGATAATAAATTGGTTATGTTGATAAGCACATAACATTACACATGATAATAAATTTGTTGTGTTGACGTGACATTACACATGATAATAAATTGGTTATGTTGACATAACATCACACATGCTAATAAATTGGTTATGTTGATAATTACGTAACATTCCACATGATAATAAATTGGTTATGTTGATAATCACATAACATTACACATGATAATAAATTGGTTATGTTGATAAGCACATAACATTACACATGATAATAAATTGATTATGTTGATAATCAAATAACATTACACATGATAATAACCTGGTTATGTTGATAATTACTTAACATTACACATGATAATAAACTGGTTATGTTGATAATTACTTAACATTACACAGACATGATAATAAATTGGTTATGTTTATAATTACATAACATTACACATGATAATAAATTGGTTATGTTGATAAAGACGTAGAATTACACAACATGATAATAAATTGATTATGTCGACGTAACACATGATAATAAATTGGTTATGTTGATAATTACATAACATTACACATGATAATAAATTTGTTGTGTTGACATGACATTACACATGATAATAAATTTGTTATGTTGACGTAACATCACACATGCTAATAAATTGGTTATGTTGATAATTACATAACATTCCACATGATAATAAATTGGTTATGTTGATAATCACATAACATTACACATGATAATAAATTGGTTATGTTGATAAGCACATAACATTACACATGATAATAAATTGGTTATGTTGATAATTACGTAACATTACACATTACAAATTATAACATTGACATAATCCAGAAATTCCAAAACACGGTATTGAGGAATGCGGTCAATGTACCATACTTCTACCGAAACTTCGATCTTCACAGGAAAATTAGATTGAGTAAGACTGTAGATGACATGATAGCAAATGTTGCAAAAACGAACGAATAATAAGACGAAATTGTAACAACCACATTTATTAAAAAATATTGAGAAACTAGTTTCGGTTGTTATACCATTATCAATCTCAATCAAACTCAACAAAAGTGTTCGATTGAGATTGATAATGGTATAACAACCGAAACTAGTTTCTCAATATTTTTCAATAAATGTGGTTGTGACAATTTCGTCTCATTATTCATTATGGATACCTTCCACAATATTACCTTTGCCACTACAAAGAAAGTTGCAAAAACGCATGAAGAGGCGCTCCACAACCACCAAAACATCCAAGCTCTGCAGTTCCTAGACAACTCTACGTGAGTGAGGAGACTGAAAAGATGGCAGACCTGGTGTGTTGCTTCTTATGGAAGTAAGGTGTATATAAGTATAAACTGAATGTATGAAAGTGTTGATTATAAAAAGTGTTTCTTCGAGTATAGTTCCATTAAAAAGGAGAAAATGGTTAGAGGCTCCTTAAGTTTAAAATAGACGGCTCTGTAGCTGCTCTGGTAGCGCAGTTGATTGGAGCGCTTGTCTGTGATAAGATAAGGGTCTGGCTGGCTTCGTTTCCTGCAGCCTTGGGTTCATATCTCATTAAGTCATGGATGTACCTCTTCATTCATCCATTCACCTCATTACCCACGCACAAGTCTCCGGACTCATGTGGGCATCATCCGCATTAAAAAAATTCTTTAGTAAATTAGGTGTAACCTAAAATGTTCATTAGTCATAGTAATATATAGCATTACAACTACAAAAAATATAAAAAAAATGTTGCTAATAATGCTACGGGCTGCAACCTATCATAGTGCAGGCAACATTTGAAAGTGGGATTAACTAAATTTTTATAATACATTATTACCATTATTTATAAAAAATTATATATATTATACACAAAAATAAAAATATTATAATAAACTAAAAATATTATAATAAACTAAAAATATTAATAATATTATAATAAAAATATAAAGTGAGGCCAAATGACTCCGGGTAGTGATATCCGTGAGCCGTAACAGGTATCTGTTGTTAGAAAGAGATAAGCTACGAATTTCTGGGCCCACTTTGTAAGTGTGACCCATTGGAAAGGCCAGCAATGAAGACTCTGTTCTCTGCTGTAATTCACTTCCCGGTGGTTCGAAAACAACCTAAAGCTGTAGGTCCATTTCATTAATCACCATCATCTAACGCTCAGGTCTATGGCTATGTGGGCTTCATCCTAAAAAAACATGTTTGACGAATAGTAAGCAAGAACTTGCCTAATTTTTCTGAAAACATTGGTAAAACTGAAACCTATGTGGGCTTTGACCTCTGAAAAAACAAAAAACACAGTAAAACTGTAGGTTCTAGCTTGGAAACATACGGTTTTCCGTTCAACTCTCATCTTTGTTTCCCGGTTGTTCGAAACCCACCTAAATCTGTAAGTATATCTCATCAATGCAATTCATCTCCCAAGCACAGATCTCAAACCTATGTGGACTTCAATCTCCGAAAAAAATCATCCAAAATCTTTGAAAAACAGAAACCTATGTGGGCTACAAACTCCGAAAAAACAACAAAACCCCCTAGTATAACCCGAGTTTTTAGCTTGGAAACTGATTCGGTTTCCGTACGACTCTTCTGAATTCATTTCCAAATCACTGGCGATATGTGCAACAAGCCTATCCAGCGACCATACATAATGATGTCATCCTCTTTTCGTCAACAATAATCCTTTAGCTTCCTGGTACTTGACGTCACTACGGCGGGTTATTTTTGCGATCGGATTGCACTATGTTCTCTCGTCCTCACTATTATCTGTTCCTTTCCCGCGCTCATTTCCCCTCTCTCACACCTACCCCCTCGTACTCTCACTATTTATCACTCACTCTTTCACTCTCACACACACTCTCTCTCACATCCTCTCTATCAGCCTCTCTCTCCTAATCCTCACGTATTTGGGAGCCCCACGAATTGTTTGTTGCACCGTGCATCGTACGATCAATGAAGCGATAGATGAATTTCAACGGTTTACAGCTTACGTTGATACGTAACGGAAACAAACGCTTGAATTTGTAATTTGAAATCGACCGTGGCCAAATTGAAAACTGAACTTTTTCCGATGTATGGAGCACGATGACATTTCAATAAACAGGGACAGGTGATACCTATGTGACCTTCTTCCCTGACTCTCTCTTTCTCCCCTCCTCTTCTACCTTATCACCCCCCCCCCCCCCCGCAATAAACAAAATGTCCGTTTGCCTCTTGTTCGAACCGTTTGAGTTTGATTGATTGGTACACTCTACTGTCAGTTCAATACAAATCGAAAAAAGTCCAACTTTGTGACATTTACGTTTTGTTGCCTGTCTAGTTCAGTTGGATGAACCAATTCAAAGTACAACATCATCTCTTTTGAAATGTGAAATTGAAACGTACATTATTTATCGTGCACGTTTAGTGTTGCGGATAACTCGTTTTGTGTGGAAATTTGTTGTTATTTTTTGGTTTTGAGAAAATTTGTTTTGTTTTGAGAAATTTTGTGTAAAAAATTGTTGTTTTTGTCGTTTTTGGTTTCGAGATATTGTGGAATAATAAGAAATGTATCAAAAATTAATATTTTAAACTGTCTTTAGTGTTACGTTTTGAGAGAACTTTTAAATTGATAGTCGTTAAGTGAAAAAAAATCATTCTGTTATTTTCCGAGTAAAGTTTTTTAGAAAATCTAAATTTTTAGTCTGTGTTAACCTCAATATTTTGGACAATGTAACATATTAAAAATTTGTGAAGAGAAAAGTTTTGAACATATGTTGTTGCTCCTTCACATTCATTGTAATTTTGCCACAATAAATAAATATGACTGCATACACTATAATATGCTTGAAGTCAATTATAGAAAAGTATAATAAAAAAAGATGCACGTTATTGTAATACTGTAATATTACCAGCAGCTTTAAACAATGGATTCAATGTGGGTGATGAAAGAAGAAAGAAGGGTTAAAGAAGAAGACGGAATGAAAGGGGAAGGGAGTGGAGTGATAAAGACGAAGTAAGAGAGCACAGACTGGGATAGTAAGAGCGCGAAGTGATAAAGTGAAAGAAAATCAAGGAAAAAAGGATAAGAAAGCAGAGCAATAGAGGAGGACAAAGTGAGAGGGTTGAGAAATAGAAGCCAATGATAGAAGATTCAAGATAAACTTCTTACTCTGACAGATAACGTTCTCATTCCCTTTAAATCAACTAAGGGAGACAAGCCTTCCCTAAGTCCTAGTCTTGTTGCAAAAGCAATGCGCACACACACACACACACAACCCAACAATCAGCCTATGACAAAGTACCAAGTGAGCTTCGTTGGGGTTATGGTGGCGGAAGAGGAGGAGGAGAAAGAGGAAGAGGATGAGAAGGAGAAGGAGAAGGAGAAGGAGGAAGAAAATGAGAAGGAGAAGGAAAAGGGGGAGGAGAAGGAGAAGGAGGATGAGAAGGAAAAGGGGGAGGAGAAGGAGAAGGAGGAGGAGAAGGAAAAGGGGGAGGAGAAGGAGAAGGAGAAGAAGAAGGAGAAGGAAAAGGAGAAGGAGGAGAATGAGAAAGAGGAGAAGGAGAAGGAGGAGAAGGAAGAGAAGGAGAAGGAGAAGGAGAAGGGGAAGGAGAAGGAGAAGGAGAAGGAGAAGGAGAAGGAGAAGGAGAAGGGGGAGGAGAAGGAAAAGGAGAAGGGGGAGGAGAAGGTGAAGAAGAAGGAGATATAGAAGGAGAAGGAGAAATAGAAGGAGAAGGAGGAGAAGAAGAAGGAGAAATAGAAGGAGGAGGAGAAGGAGAGGGTGAGGGAGTAGGAGGAAGAAAATGAGAAGGAAAAGGAGAAGTAGGAGGAGAAGGAGAAGGAGAAGGTGAAGGAGAAGGAGAAGGAGAAGGAGAAGGAGAAGGAGAAGGAGAAGGAGAAGGAGAAGGAGAAGGAGAAGGAGAAGGAGAAGGAAAAGGAAAAGGAAAAGGAAAAGGAAAAGGAAAAGGAAAAGGAGAAGGGGGAGAAGGAGAAGAAGAAGGGGAAGGGGAAGGAGAAGGGGAAGGGGAAGGAGAAGGAGAAATAGGAGGAGAAGGAGGAGGAGGAGGAGGAGGGTGAGGTGAAGGATGAGGAGAAGGAGGAGCAGAAAACCCAAGAAGCAACCTATGACGAAGTACCTAGTGAGATTTTTGGGGGAGAGTTCATAGTGGAAGAGGAGGAGGTGAAGAAGGAGTGGTAGAAGGAGGAGAAGGAGGATAAGGAAGAGGAGGAGAAGGAGGGGGAGGAGAAGGTGGCGGAGAAGGAGGGGGAGGAGAAGGTGGCGGAGAAGGAGGAGAAAGAAGAGTAGGAGGAGAAGGAGCCGGAGTGAAGCCCAAAAAGCCACCTAAGCACAGAATAGTTGGTTGCCTTTCAAGGGCGTAGCTCACCCTTTATATAGGTGCAGAAAGTTGGCCTAGAAGCACAGAGGGCTTAAATGCTGTCTTTAAGTTACAACACATCCGCATTACTTGGACTTCTAAGCCGAAACTTGGATTGAAACAACATGGCTGACTTTGTTCAGCTCGAATGTCAACTTGTAGATGAATTAGCGGCGAGATTTGAGTGATTCTGAATTGATTTAACTCATCAATTGTATAAACCGTGGATTTGGGTTGGGATTGTAGATTGTAGGTATGTTATGTCGAATTTGTAGGATTGAAGTGGGTGAAGTTTATATTCCATCACATTTGACTAATCCACCAGTAAGAGGAATCTGGATTTTCCTTACTTAGATAATTGTTTTTTGTTTCCTTGTTAGATAATTGATAAAAAGTTTTTCGAGTGCATAAACAATACTTTGCGCTCGTATTACACATTAAATTTGTCCTACAGTAATGTATAAAGTAATTTAAACAGAACAAAACAGGACATACATAACCTGGCAATTCTTCAAATAACCTATCTTCGAATCAAATCGATTTCAACAACTACAACGACTATTGCGCAGCTGAAGCAGAGTAGCCAACCTATTTTTGAATGAAGAATAGGGAACCTGCGTATTAATTACATGCTCACTATTTTGTGTTGTTAGGTTGCAAATCTGGAGTGCGGAAAAGTACTTTCCAGCACTGGAATTTACTTTCCCGCACTGGTGCAGGAATAGACTATTTTGCGTGCTACAGTTAGTGCAGGAATAGGCACTTTTTCGGGTCACTGTAGGAAAAAATCATTTTGATAAGCTGAACGGTTTCCACAGATGATAAACGTAAGTTATGTAGAGGTTTTATCTATTTAATGATTAATCAGCAATATACTAGTTCCCATGATCATTGTATTGTAATGTATTGTTTCCTACCGACCGGCGCTTCAGTCGGTGCTGAGATCTGGTTGTGTGAACATCTAATAAATAAAATTTCTTTTTTAAAAACCCAATTCGTTAATATTTTAATTTAACTGGCGCCCGAACAGGGACCCGCGAGTTTTTCGGAAGTAAAAGTGAGTGCCGAATTTTCGATCAATTATCTAAATCTCGGAAACTTTCAAATATTTCTGAAAAAGTGAGTGTCAACTCTTCATCGTGGGTCGCCAACTCTGAATCAGTCTGGAACCATCTCCGATCCTTAATCCTGGTGGGTCTAGGACTCCAAAACACCGATTCACCTCCTTATCAACTGGAGTGGGACAAGGTGCAAGGAAATTCATTGAAGAAGATTCATCAGACTCTGACGCCGACTCAATCAATTCTTCAAGACCTTCTTCACTTGAAAGTAAGCTCTCTTCTATTCAATTAACCATGGCAACGATCAACAAAACCCTTTCTGAATATTATTTGAACTTAATACCAGACTACTCAGGAAGTCCAAGTGAACTACTAAATTATGTGGAAGTGATTCAAAAACTGCATGCTAGCTTCACTCTTGACTGTATTGTAGAAGCAAAGGAAAATCATTGGGCTCTTTTTTATAAGGCTATGAATAAACTTCATGGTGATGCTAAACATGTTGCACACAATAACGAGTGTACTACTATTCCAGAACTCATCACAGTTTTAAAGAACAATTTTGCAGACAGTAGGTCCATCCCTCAATTGATGACTGAACTAGTAAATATGAAATCACATCACCGTGAGCATCCTCTATCATTTCTCAATAGACTCGAAGCTAAACGAACAACTATTCTAACCAAATATAAACTTGAAAATGTTGAAGGACAAGCTTTGAAAATGTTATTAGAGCAGCTAGATACCCAGGTAGTGAATGTGTTGTGTAATGGGATACCTATTTCTCTTGGAGTTCACCTACAAACTCTACAAATAAAGGACTTGAACGATGCTAGAAATAAATTGATCAATCACAGTAGTTTAATATTGAAACAGCTTGGTTTTCATAATGATGTGACAAATTTAAATAAGAACATTAGCAATCCTCACAACAATGCACAGTACAAACCACCCTTTCAAAACAATCAAAATCACCAATACAAAAATCAAGGTTTCAAACCGAAACATGATTTTCACAAACAGCAAAATTTTCACAATCAAAAACAACATGATTTTCAAAAACAATATCAGCAATCAAAAGATTCAGGATCTGGACAATTTAGGAAACAGTGGCCAAACACTGACGTTTCAATGAGAACTGTATCAAATAATCAAAAATTCAAACCACAAGTGCACACTACTGAAACGAATTTCGATGAAATGGATGAAAAGGATAGGATCATTGCTGAATTAACAGAACGCATTCATTTTTTAGAGCTAGGCAGGAAAGACCACAACCCAGATTAGTTGTTGAGTTAAATTCCATGCATTTAGAACTACCGTATCTTTTGAAGAACAATCTAAAAATACTAATAGACACTGGTAGTAGATATAATTTTGTTAGAAAGCATGTATTGAATGATGACAATGAATTATTAGCTTGTAACTTTACTATAAATACTCCTGCTGGAATGTCTAATGGGCAGTATAAAGTGAAAATGAATTGTTTTAATATTTTAGGAAAAGAAGTTGAATCAGAATTTTTGGTACACGAATTTTCTCAAAAATATGATGTTTTATTAGGCTATGAATTATTGCAGCAGTTAGGAGCTCAAATCGATCTATCGGCCAATTGCCTTAGATTTGATTCTAGCATATTACCATTGTATGGAATAGGCCCTATAAAAATAAAAAAGGGTTGGAATAATTTAATTATTCCATGTGAAAGTAAAAATGAAATTTTTGTGCTTGAAAATGATGATTTAGATTTTAAGGATATATTAGTTGAAACTAGAGATAATATGATAAGTGTTAAATTGCATTCTGATAATTTTAAGGAGACTAAGCTAGAAAACTTTAAATTAGAACCTGTAGAAATATTCGTCAATGAGTCGACCAATTGTCCTCTCACTCATGAACAATTAAATTCGCTTTTAAGAACTGATCATATGAATAGTGAAGAAAAGAAACAAATAGTAGAATTGATAATGAAATATCCAGGAATAATTAAAAAGGATGGTGAACCATTAACAGCAATTAATATATTAAAGCATAGAATAATTACAACTGATGATGAACCTGTATATACGAAGAATTACAGATATCCTTATGCTTTTCAGCAAGATATCAAAAATGAGATTGACAAACTTTTAGAGAATAAAATCATTAGAAGTTCAAATTCTCCATACAATTCTCCTCTGTGGGTTGTCCCAAAAAAACCCGACGCTTCAGGGAAACGTAAAGTGAGATTAGTGACAGATTTTCGCAAACTTAACCTTAAGACAAAAGATGATCGATTTCCCCTACCTAATATTGAAGACCTTTTTGGTAAGATAGGCCGCGCAAATTATTTCTCTACTATTGACCTAACATCGGGGTTCCATCAAATAGAATTGGAAGAAGACTCTATTCCAAAAACTGCTTTCTCTACAGAAACGGGTCATTACGAATTCTTACGCCTACAATTCGGATTGAAGAACGGCCCGCCATGCTTCCAACGAGCCATGAATTTAATTTTTGCAGACCTTCCAAACGTTTTAGTGTACATTGATGACATTATAGTGTTCTCTGATTCTCTAAAAGAACATATGAGACATTTGGAAATGGTGTTTAAACGATTGCAAAAATTCAATTGTAAAATACAGCTTGACAAGACCGAATTTTTCCATAGAGAATTATTGTTTCTAGGCCATATAATTTCAAGTGATGGTATAAAACCAAATCCACTAAAAGTGCAAGCAATCAAAGATTTCCCAATTCCTCAGAATCAAAAAAATGTAAAACAATTTTTAGGACTCTGCGGATATTATAGAAAACTAATAAAAAATTTTGCTAAAATAGCTCAACCGCTATCAAATTCTCTAAGAAAAAATGTAACATTCAATAACAAAGACGAAGCCTTTATTAAAGCATTCAATGATCTGAAAGAAAACATAATAAACGCTCCAATTCTCAGATTACCTGACCTAAACAAACCGTACATCTTGACAACAGATGCATCTAATGTTGCTATAGGCTCAGTTCTCTCACAGAAATTTGATGACGGTGAACATCCCATCTCATTCGCATCTAGAACTTTGAACCCAGCTGAAACAAACTTGTCAACAATAGAAAAAGAGTTACTTTCTGTAGTCTGGTCGATTAAGCATTATCGTCCTTATTTATATGGAAATAAGTTTACTGTGAGAACAGATCACAAACCGTTAGTATGGCTCCATTCATTGAAAGAGCCTAATTCAAAATTAGTTCGCTGGAAATTGCTCTTAGAAGAATTCAATTTCAATGTCGAATATATCAAAGGCAAATCAAATTTTGTTGCCGACGCTTTAAGCAGAAACCCAATTGAAGTTCAAAATAAAGAAACAGATTTAAACCCGCAACTTGACTTTAGCCCAAATGAAATGTTAAACGAATTACTAGACAATCCCGAAACTTGCCCTGAAATTGATCAGGAAATGCTAGACGATTTATTCGGAAATAATCCTACGACTTCTAATGAACAAGCTAACGAAAATAATCATAACGATAATGATAATAATAATGACTCTTTCAGCAAAATGCTTGACGCCTATATTTTAGAAAACTTATCAAGTGTAGCCGTGACGAAAGCACTCAAACAATATTTTGCGAGACATCCTCTACCAAAGACAATTCAAATGGACCAAGGAAAGGAATTTGACAACACTCTCTTCAAACAATTTTTGTCAATTTATGAAATAACTCCATATTACGTATCATCAGGTCATCCAGATTCACAAGGCACAATAGAACGTGCACATTCAACTTTGATTGAAACACTTAACGCATTAGAAATTGATCGTCCCAATTCAACCTTAGAAGACAAATTACTATTAGGATTAATATCTTATAACAACTCAATTAAAAAGAATTTCAATATGACTCCTTTCGAATTAACTTTTGGACCAAATAAATATGTATCAGATTTAGAATTAACAAGAGCAGAAATTACTGAGCATAGTGCCAATGAACACTTTAAAGAATTGAAAAAGTTACACGAAATAAATAGAGCGAAAATTGAGAAGGAAAAACAGACTAGAACTGACAAATTGAATAAAACCCGTGAAAAACCTCCAGAATATGAAGGAAACGAAAGATTTGTAAGGAATATTCAAAATAAAAAACATTTGCCAAAATATTTCCCAGCTACTAAAATAGCCCAAAATAAATATCAAAGTAAAAGAGGAACGCTTAAATTACATCCAAACAGACTTAAGAGACCAAGAAAAGTAATTAGATCACGAAATATTGTTGCAGATGCAGTGGATACGCATAATTCTGATAATTGTATGCCTACCAGCTCTGGGGTTCGCATATCGATTGACCGATCTGAAAGACACAGCGGGGATAGTACCAATTAAAACAGGCCAATCAACCATTATCAATGAGACTTATAAAATAATACATTATTCTAATATCACAAATTTGCAGTATGAACTTCTCTCTCTTCAAAATTCAATTAAAAATCTTGATAATACCTCAATTTCAACTGACATTGTATCGTCTCTACACAAACTGGCTAAACGATTGTATATGAAATTAGACTCTATTACTGAAGAAGAAGTATCAGATTTATCTTTAATTAAGCGAACAAAAAGAGGCTTATTTAATGGATTAGGCAATGCCATATCATGGGTAACAGGTCTGATGACAGCCGATGATAAGGAGCATTACAACGAAATTATCGATAAGATTGAAAATAACGAACTTCATCTTGTAAAGAACGAGAAGGCGAATATAGCTCTTAATAAAAACTTGATCAAGAAATTCAACGATAATGTCAATAATATCAATTCAAACAATAAAATGTTGAATAAACTGACTAGCCAGAATTCTGACACTTTGGCAAAATTGCAAGTCGTTGATTTAATTTCTGTAACACTTGAATTACTTGAAGATGAAATTAATGATATTCTTGATTCAATTATGTATTGTGAAGAAGGTAGACTTCACCCTTCGATTTTATCAATCAAGGATTTAGAATATGTAGTAACTAGATATAATTATTCCTTAGCTAGTAGTAATGTTAAAATATTATGGGAGATTAGTAATAGCACTTGTATCTTATCTGAAAATTTATTAACTTATGTGATTCAAATACCTAAAGCTAATGTGATGTTTGACAGATACGATCTCTTATCATATCCTGTCCAAAATGGTTCCAAAATATTTACTATGAAATTATCAAATAATGTTATTTCCGTTTCGAAAGATAATAAAATTTGGAATTTAATGGATTGCATCGATTTCTCATCTAACTCTTTTTGTAAACGTATTGAAGCAATTAATGATGAATGCACAATTTCATTGTTCAAGAACGCACGTTTAGACAAATGCAAAAAGATCGAGCTAATTAACGTAAAACCGTATTTGAAATTCTATGAAAAATGCAATTGTATAATTGGTTTTAAAATAACTCAAATTAATATCAATAATGCCAAAATAAATGTTCCAGTTTCATTCTTGTTAAATTTAGAATCTAAAGATATCATGACAGACATGCGATTGCCATTGACTACTATAGCTACTTTTGGTCAAAAATTATCCTTTGTTCCTGAAGTAATTCATAAACAAAAAATTGATATGAAATATTTGGAGAAAATAGAAAACATTAAAATTTCTGACGAATATGATGATGATGAAGAAGAATTTGCAGATTCTTGGGTCGTCTACCCACATCATGTAAGTTTTATTTGTATTTTAATAATTGCTCTGATCATTTTTATTATTATGTATCCTAGATTTAAGAAATGTTTTTGTAACAGTACTGAAAGTAATCATGTTATTCAATTGCCTTCAACTGTAGTATACGCTCCTCCAGCATTGTCAAATTTGAAATAATTTTTGGAAGTTCGAGGGCGAACTTAAATTTTAGGAGGGAGGAGTTATGTAGAGGTTTTATCTATTTAATGATTAATCAGCAATATACTAGTTCCCATGATCATTGTATTGTAATGTATTGTTTCCTACCGACCGGCGCTTCAGTCGGTGCTGAGATCTGGTTGTGTGAACATCTAATAAATAAAATTTCTTTTTTAAAAACCCAATTCGTTAATATTTTAATTTAACTGTAGTACAAATATTTGAACTGACATGAAAGTGATATATAGTGAAAGTGATCTACTTAAACGGTGATATAGCCGCGGATGGTGTCAGATTCCTTGCAAATAAGTTAATTTTGTATAAGTCAGTACATGTTTTAAGTTAACTTTGACAATTTTCTTCTTTTTCATTTTTCTTTACATCCTTCTTCCTTATCACTTCCTTATTCTCCGACTTTCGTCAACGGAGTACAGCATGAAGACGTTTATGTACTGTGATAAACTGAACGGTTTCCACAGATGATAAACGTAGTTCAAATATTTGAACATAATGGATGATTTCCATCACTGTAGCCTTTATAGTTTGTCAATTATGAATAATAAGACTTGAAGTTGTCACAGCCACATTTAGTAAAAAACTTAATGTACACTAAACACGTAATGATACTATTGACTGAGGGAGAAAGTGTCTCTGATAGGCTGATCTTCAGTGAAGGTCTGTGATTGGCTGAAGGCCATAACAAGTCACGCCCACTGGTGGGAGGAGCGACAAGCGAAAATAAGTGTCAAAATCAGTCTCAAAATTTTAATTGTAAATTTAATATTTTTTTAAATTCTAACCTACTTTTTTATTGTTCTTGTTTGTTACTTTCTATGAGTTCACGGATTCTGGTTCTTGATTTTGACACTTATTTTCGCTTGTTGCCGCTCCCACCAGTGGGCGTGACTTGTTATGGCCTTCAACCAATCACTGACCTTCACTGAAGGTCAGCCTATCAGAGGCACTTTCTCCCTCAGCCAATAGTATCATTCTGTGTGTTAGTATATATACTAACATATGTATACTTAGTATTAAGCTACTCTGTACTTTAGTTTTAGTTTGTTTGAGATTGATAATGGTGAAACAACCGAAACTAGCATCTCACGATTTTTCAATAAATGTAGTTGTGACAGCTTCAAGTCTAATTATTCATTATGGGTATTTTGCACAATATCACCTTCGTCACTAAAAAATAAAGTTTGTCAATTTAGATTAGAGCGCTCTCAAAGAGTAATCTAGATTCTTATTACACGTAGCTCTAGTCTCATTGTAGACTTGACAACTCTTATGTCACTATCTCTATTCTCTCCATCATGTTCATGAGTGGAACTTGACAAAAGATCACAAAAAGTCTAAAATCCAGTTGTTTCTAAATGAGATGCGCGATTTGTGGTACAATGGAAGGTGTGACATGGGTGGCGTGGATTGCCTTCTATTTAAAGGATCGCCTTTCCTCTAACAATGCCTTCTCCTCAGTCTCATGAATATGCATGCGACTCTGATTTTCAACCAAATGCAAACAGAGAGTGACTGACACACGTGCAGGCGATTATTGCTAGGAAACGGCCAACAAATTAGGTGGGTGTGGCTTTCCATATCATTTTGTTTAAAACTAATTGAGGATTACGTGAACGGTACGTAATTGTGTTAACGCTGGTCAACAGTTATCTTATTATTATTATTAATCATAGGCTACTATTATTTTCTTATTATAAATTATATTATTTCATTATTATTCATTAGGCCTATTATATTTTTTGGATAACTTGACAAAGAAAAGAAAAAAAGTGCAAGTGTAGAAGTTCATAATAATATTAAAAATAGGGTGTGTTCGGCAGTGCGTCGGCAGCACCCCATGCCACGATGCCGTACTCAAGCAGAGACTGAACATAGGCGAAATAAATGGACCTGCAATGTTTAATGCTCAGCACCTGTCCAAGCTGGCCAAAAGCATATATCAATTTTCGCAATCTTTGCCTAAGAAACTGTGCATGAGCTGCCCAACTTAACTTATGGTCCAAAGCAATTCCCAGATATTTATACTGAGCCACCCATTCAATACATTCACAAACCATACTGGTTGTTTGAAATAATGTTGTTATAATCTAAGTAACTGTTGACTTGAATTTTGACACATTTTTCCAGAATTTTAGCCAGAGAGATTAGAAGAGAAATAGGTCGGAAATTACTTATAGCAGATTTTGTGCCAGATTTATGAATTGGAATAACTTTAGCAATTTTAAAAACGTTCGGAAATATGCCTGAATTGATACTAAGATTTGTGATGTGTACTATTGGAGAAAGCAGCTCATGCACATTGTCCTTTAGCAGCCGGGCTGGAATAGAATCCCAGCCCGGTGCAGATCGTCCCTTCATACTGCTGATGATTTTAATAATTTCATGCTCAGTGACAGGATGCAGCTCAAACACAGCATCGATGACATGGTTGGAATCGCTCACCTCTGGTGGACCAGAGGGTTGAATCGCCGCAGCCAACTTCTACCCCACAGAGGCAAAGTACCTATTGAAGGAATTAGAAATTTATTTTGTTTTTAATGGGGTTACAGGGCCGCTATTGTTATAAGCTCCAACCGGGAACTGTTCTCTGTGCATGGGTCGGCCTGCAATTTCATTCACAATTGTCCAAAATTTCCGAGGGTCTCCCTCTGCTGAGTCTATTTTACTTTTATAATAAGTGAATTTGGCACATTTAATAATTGAGTGTAGGATATTTCTATATTGAATGTACGTATCTCGAAGGATGATATTAAACGGTTGATTGTGCAACTGTCTTCTCAATTTATCTCGTTTACAGATAGAATTCACTATACCAACTGTGATCCATGGTTTGATCTTTGAAGACTTTGCGTTTTGCACTACCTCAGCAGTATTGTCTGATATTATTGTTTGTAGAGTGTAATAAAATTAATGACAGATAAATTGACATCATCAGTACTTGTAACATGGTCCCAGTTTTGATTTAAAATTGTCGTTCTTATGTTGTTCCAGTTTTTCGTAATTTTTACCTCTTTCTGGCAATGTTTTTGTTTTTTATTAGAGTGCAGGATGAGGCATGTTGCAAAATGATCGGTTATTGCTGACTCAATTATGGCGGATTTTGCGGATATATGGTTAGGATTTTTCATGAAAATATGGTCCAAACAACTGCTACTATCGGGTCTTGTAATTTTGTCAATGCAGGAAATCATATTAGCATAATAATAATAATAATATCGTGTGACCTGGCTGGCATTACAAAGAGTATCTAAATAATGATCGCGTAACGGATTCTGGAAAGGATGCAGAAGATAACAGTTGATATCACCTGCAAAAATACTTAGATTAGGTCGAACGGTATTATTACTATAGTAAGAAGAGAGACCCTCAATGAAAAGAGGAAAGCTTGAATTAGGACTACGGTAAACGGCTAAAAGATCGCATTTAACCCCCTCCTAATTGAATGTCAGAGATAAGCTGGTGGCCACTCCGCCCCACTTTCATATACACGAAATGTTAAAACACATGACACATCCTTTTTGACCAAACGAAGAGAGGTCTCTGTTTGTTCTGTATTTTGTATGTTTCTTTGTAATGCATTCACGGATGAATCGTGAACCAATTTCTTTGAAATTTAGCATTAATATTCCTTTCCGTGATGCGCAGCGATTTATTATAAGGTTTTTTTTTAAAATTTCATTGTATTTGAAGGATAATTATAAGGGAAAAAAGGAAAGGCACACAGGCCTCCATCTATAGAAAAATATGATTTATAAAATGAGCTTTTCCATCATATGCAATTGGAATTAGATTCATCGTTAGCCCTCGGGCTTCCAAATTCATTGGGTTGAGCCTTATTCATATAAATTTACTAGTGTTATTCATATGAGTTATTATGTCAATAAAGTTTTCAAAGTTATTCATAAGAACAACATATTTGTTCAAGAGGAACAAATCATTTCTAATATTTTCATAAATTATACAAGTGCGTACTAAGTATGTTTTGCAGTATACCTCTGGATTTCGCTGGATACCAGGTCGATTCCAAGGTTTCTATAAATATCGCCGTTCTTCACATACCAAGGTGCATTAACAATGCTCCTCAGCACCCTGTTCTGGAAGCTTTGTATGACGTTTACATTGCTTGTTTGTACACACATTTGTTTGTACACACCCAAATGTGTATATACCATACGAACAGATAGGTTTCAGGACTTGATTTTAGATGAGCACATTGTTGGGGATTGGAAGTGTAGAGTTTCTTCCAACCAGTCAGTAAATTTTATTGTATACCCAAACCTTTACCTGTCAAACAGTCAAAAACCCCTTGCTGAATTCCTAAATTAAATTGTTAAATTCACTCATTTAATCATAATTAATTAAAATTATAATGTAACTGATTAATTTTGTATAAAATTAAACAATTAAAATTTACATACATAAATCTTAATGAGAAAAAAATTTAATCCTACAATTTTCTACAATGTCACTACCCTGTTCTTACCATGTCCCTAGGCCTAACAGCCTGAAGTTACCTGTATTTTATACCCTTGTTCTTGTACCCAAACTCTTCTCTTTGACATGAGCCTTCCATCGAAGATTTGCATCCAAAGTCATTCCAAGGTACCTGACATTATTAGAATATGGAACAACTCGATTATTTATGATTATTGAAATGGGTTCACATTTCATGTTGGTGAAATTTATGTGAACCAATTTTGTTCCATTGATATCGAAAATAAATTGATTTTCATCAAGTACTACCTAACATTTACCTTAATGAGTTGAACTACAGTTTCAAACAGTAAATCTATCCAATTATAGTGATAACAAATGTATGATTTCATTCATTCCCCAAATAAACTTGAGCTAAATGAACGAAGCTAGGAAATATCAATTTTTGGTCGTTTCACCTGGAATCTTCTGCCAGAATAAACAGTCACAGTTAAAAATTCACAAGGAAATCGTGGAATGATCAGGCACACAAACAAAGGAAACGGGGGAGTCCGGTCCCACTAGGCGTCAAATCTGCAAGAAAGTAGAAACCAATCTGTCAAAACAAAACAATTCAAAAAAAAAACAAAGGAAACGAACAAAATGCTTGGAAACAAACTGAATGCTTGGAAACAAACTCGGGATTGTAAAGTGAAGAATATACGGATGGACGGACAGACGGACAGACGTTCCTCAGTGAATTGAATGCTCGACAGTAATTTGAAAAGCAACATACGTGCCCCTCTCACCCCCTCTGATCACACTCTGATCCGTTCAGCTATCCTCTGACACCCTCCTACCACCTTCAACTTCTGAAACTTTTTTTCAATGTACAATTGAATGGCAAGCATGCCTTACATACACTAACGGTCGGCCCGGCAATCGATGTTGCATTTTTTCCAATGTCAGTGAATGATAGCTAATACTGAATGATAATGAATAAATAATTGAGAAAGATAATAAAGAATACGGGGAGGTGAAGTAGAAAAAAAGAAGAAGAAATAGATGATGATGATGATGAAGAAGAAAAAGAAGAAGAAAGCAAGAAGAAGAAATAGACGAAGAACAAAAAGAAAAAGAAGGTTATAATATATAATACTTGATTGTTCTCAACAGTTCCTTATTGAAATCTAGTTTGATTTCAAAATGTTTGAATCAGCTAATGTGACTATTGTTTTGAAGAAATCATGATGGCTGATTGATCTAGACCTGTACTGAAAAGTGACAGTAGTGTTGTATAGCTTCATTATACAACTACTTTGATAGTCTATGTAATAAATTAAGCTGCATTGACATCGTTTTCTATCCTATTACATTTACTTTATAACGCAGCCGTAGATAAACTGCTAATAGGAATGCAAGAAAAAGAAAAGCATTATTCATTGTGTCAACAATGCTTCCGGTTTTCACTGATAGCACGTACTGCAAAGAGGTTGTAATTTAACTCTTGTTGTATCTCTTTTCCCTCAAATGTATTTCTCACTCCTATTTGTCAAGTGTATTTCTAGATTTTTCGAGAATTTACCAGAATGTTCCAGATTATGCTATCAGTTTCCAGAACTTTCTGGAATACTTTCAAGCATTACATAAAGAGCAGTCCTTGAGAACAGTTATCCAGTTATTACTCCTTTATGTTGTATCGAGTGACAGTTTGTGGTGGTAGTATACAAATAGACATAACAGTGCTGCTCTTATAAATTTAATTGTGATTTCACATATCAAGTGATCGTTTTAAATTTATGTGGTAAATTCTTTTAAACAGTAGAGATTCTTCTTTTTGACAAAATACACATTACTAATTGTGAATGATAAACGTGTGACAGACCATTGTGCTTCGTAAGTGTTTAGTTAAGTCATTGTTTTTACGTCATTGTTTATGACACATTTATTTATTAAATTATTGATCGGCCTATTGACAGTAATTAGTTTTTGTGCAGTGATAAAGTAAATTGATTATTAGTTGAACATTATTGATCCATTTGTTTCTTAGTGTTTTTTTTGTGTGATATTACGGATTAGTGAGTGTTGTAAGTAATTTGTGCAAAAAAAGTTCGAGTGTTCCTTTCAAGTGTTGCCAGCATTACTTTAGTGATAGAACGCTACTATTGAACGTAGTAAACGATATGTATTTTGACGCTTCATATAACGACAAAACGGCATCGAAATACAATCAACGCTCGACGTTGTACGCGCAGGAGAGCGAGCGAGCCACGCAAAACACATCACCAATCGACCTGGCGAAATTTGTTTGTGTCAAACTGCTCCAGATCAAAAATCTTGATTAATGGCGCAAGTTTTTATCACACCGTCGGGGCTCCCGCGTTATAAATCGTCACAAAACTTTGAATGAAACCTGTGACGTGGTCACGCTAGACACAACACTAAAAAAAACCGTCGTAGACGCGTCCAAACGCTGACTGATGACGGCGCATTTTTCAACGCTCTAAACGCCAGCGTTAAAAACGCCGGTGTCACAGAATCATAGCGGCTAACTTATCAACAGGAAAATTAGTCAGGGAGAACAACATGGTTGGGAAATTAATTTAGGGTGAAAAACATGGTTAGAGAAATTATTCAAGGTTAACAGCATGCTTAGGGAAATTAGTCAAGAAAAATAGGGGGTGTCAAATTTTAAAACTTGGGAACACAGGAAATAAGTCAAAAAAATTGAATGGCCTAATTTTAGACATGAATTATTGTGAGTTTAACATTTTAAAATTTCCGTTAAGAGTTTCCAATTTATAAGATTAGATTTTATTGGAAGATTTGTTCATCGTTTGTATGGTAATAAGTTTGTCTGAGATTTGTGAGTAATTGGAAGTACATATTTTAATAAAATATTTAATTTGTAATAAAATTTAAGAATATCAACCAACATTTTATTATGACAGTATGTTGATTAGGCGACTTTTGAAATGAATTTTTTCTTGCAAATATACACGAATAAAAAGGTTTAGTTTAAAAAAATTAAAATTAATGAAAATTTTTAATTATAAACAAATACAGAAATTAACTACATAGAAATCACTCAGAGTTATAACCAAAAAATAATTTATCTTCAATTTTGAAACAAATATTCAATTTCCATCTTCA
Source organism: Conomelus anceps (assembly GCA_948455865.1). Taxonomy (NCBI): domain Eukaryota; kingdom Metazoa; phylum Arthropoda; class Insecta; order Hemiptera; family Delphacidae; genus Conomelus; species Conomelus anceps. The sequence goes on from OX418219.1 coordinate 3,930,682, forward strand.
GGTCGAAGTCTAGAGTCCAAAGTTCAGAGGTTAAAATTCCAAGTCAAACCTGTCAAAATTAAAAGTCCAAAGGACGAAGGCTAATCCAAAGTTCAAAGGTCAACGCCCAAAGGTCAAAGTTCAAAGACCAAATTCTGTAAGCACAGTAGCATCCTATTAGTGAATTATTAAACTTTGAAAAACGTATGTCTAGTTGAAATTCTACTCAAATACTTACTGACATAATCTGTAATACCTTTCAAGGTTTCAACACGTGTTTCGGAGGACACCTAAAACGACACATCAGAGGCTCTGAGCTAGTTCATGTTAGACCTGATCAGATCTCAGCGAGTCGGGTCACAAGATATTACATGTTACTATTATTATTATTATTATTGTTATTATTATTATTACTACATTTTTTGTGAAAATTCAGCTTTTCTTTCTTCGTTCCATTTTGTTTCAACTCTTGGAGGTTTTGTCTCTAATATAACTTCCCATTTATTAAGTCTTATTCTGAAGTTTCTTCTATTGTGAATTTCTTTGTTGGTTATTTTGGCCAGTACTAGGTTTTTTAAACATTTTGTATCCATTCTCCTCCATTGACAAGGGACGCAACATAGTTTGCAATTCTTTTTGTTAGTCTATTGTCTGGAAGCCTCATGATGTGACCATAAAATTTAAGGCGTCTTTTCCTCATATCTGTCTCTTTATTAGAGTATTCTTTAGCTTTAGACTTTCTCTGTAATTATATACGTTTTCGGTACGCCTTGGTCCAAGGATTTTCCTAACTATTTTTCTTTCCTTCTTTAGATTTTCCATATGGTATTCATTTTCCTGGCATATTATTATTATTATTATTATTATTATTAGTGTAGTGGAAATGAAGAGAAAGAAGGAAAAGTGGTTCTCGGTGTTATCTGCTGTGTAAATGTTGACTTCTAAGCAATTAATTACTCTTCTTTTGACACTGTTATGGTGTTTACTTGGAGCTTTGCAGAATGTTCTAGATGTTTGATTAAAATTTAATGGAATCGTATCGAATATTGTGGAATATGCGAGAGCTTCTTATTTGTTTATTTAGGAATCTTATCGAATTCGGTAGAAGTTAATAGAAAAATGTAGGTCTTTCTAGACTACTGAAAAATATATAAATAAGAGAGGGCCTTTTGTAAATTAGTTCAGTCTTCTTTGAAATTCGTCGTGATAAACAAGTAGTGACAGTTCTCTGATAATTAATTACCGTACACTGTGGTAGTAGTACACTGTAGTGATAATTCTTTTTCCTATTTAATTCATACCAGTGGACTACTAATAGTTTTTATTGTATTATGTACTAGTGCGACGTAAGTTAATTGTTCTTTTTGAATATTATTGGACTGTTTCTTGTACAGTTATAATTTAATATTAGATCGGCCTTATAACTTTTAGTGATTGATTTTTGTACAGTAATATTGAAAACTCTTTATCAGTTGAACAATATCGATTTATCTGTTTTTAATTGCTTATTTTTCTGTAAGACATTACTGATCAGTGCGTATTGTGGATTATATGTGTAAATAAAGTGCGAGTGATGAATTTAAGTGTTGCCAGCGTTATTTTAGACATAGAACCTGTAACATTATTATTATTATTTTATTATTAGACTATTAATATTATATCATTATTATTATTTGATTATTATTATTATTATAATTATTATTATTACTATTATCATTTTATTATTATTATCAGCAATATTATTTTCAAACTCAATTGAAATTAAAAAATCTGTTTCCATATCTAGTAGAAGCCAATAATATCCAAACTTCAACAACACAAACGAATAGCTAATCCAACAATGTCCTCTCAGCACATCCCAAAGCACCAAATCCTCTTAATAAGCAAATATCCACAGAGAGTTGGCTATTCAGGCCTTTCTCTCGTGCCTTATGTGCACAATATTAAATTGACTTGCTTGGATGAAGTGCGAGTGAATATTCACTAGGATGAAGTGAGTGAACTCAACAGTTCAAGTGCTTGCAATACTAGACTCCATAACTATTTCAACAGGACAGCTCAGCTTTTAACTTTAGTGCAGCGTTCTCTAATATTGGGCCTCTCACACAGAAGCTGTGTGTGCGTTCATTAGGATATGGGCTTTTAACTTTTCGGCTGTGTTTTAGCTTTCGTATGAGGCCTGTGTGTCCCCTGGAACCGTTCCCACCATTGGTGGTGGGGGGGGGGGGATCCAGCCCCTTCAAAACTCACATATTATAACTTCTACATACGTCTGTTTGTTAGGATACTGTGCAAACATGCAGCTCTTCTCACATTTTCCTTCTCTCGTGCACTTCAAACTATTCCTTACATCGTCTTTTTCATATCCTTTCATTTCACTTACTTATCTAGTATCTATGGATTTCCAGTCACGACCTCTCAAGACTGCGCTTGGATAAGTGACCGTGCTTCGATGACTTGATGTTACAAGCTTTATTATCACTTACCCGGTGGTTCGGAACCCACCTGAAATAGTAGGTCCACCATGTTCCCCGTAACATGGTACAAACGGCGAGGTGGAACTACCCGTAAGGGTCTCCCCACCATTAAAAGCCATACGCTTATTATTATTATTATGGATTTTTATTGACTGTTGCAAATGAAAACGCATGTTTCGTGACGTGAGGCAGGGTGATTTTATGAGAAACACAGAATTGAGTTGTAGATTAAGAGTTGAGGAGTAGCGACCGGAGCGTAACACAACAAACGATAGGCCTAATTAACAAGTGAGCCACATAAACATCATTACATCACATACTCCGTGTTTCGGAGGACACGTTAAGCCGTCGGTCCCGGTTGCATATAAAAAAAAAAAGCAGTCGTTAAAAAAGCGGCGAGGTGGAACTACCCGTAAGGGTCTCCCCACCACGAAAAGCCATACGAATTTACTTTTACATCACATACTAAACTCACATACATCTATTCATTTATTAAGGACCTGACAGGGCTTTATTGAAATCGTGCCGTTGCCCGTCCGTCCGTCTGAGCTATAGCGCTTGAAAATAAGTTTCTAGACTCCTAACACTTGGCATATAGCTACCTCAGAGTCCATGTGAGATCGTGATTGATTTTAGACTTTAGGGTCAAATATAAAAAAATTGTGATGTAAAACTGATTTCCACTATACACTCTAGGCTAGTTTTGGCTAGTAAAAGTCAAAACATCGAACAGCTGGTTCATTAAGAAAACAAAAAAAAAAAAAAAAAAAAAAAAACTGTAGAATATTACAATGGCTGATGCTTAGCACATTTACCCACTTTATTTTTACAGGGCAATCGTTTACGTTTTTATTTTTGATTGTGTTGAAATCTTATCTTATTCTATTAAACGAGCAAGGAATTGTATGGATGTACGTATTTCCAGTCACTATCTCAAAAACGACTCTAACAATTTTGATAAAATAACGAATATAAGAACTTTTTGGTGCAAAAATACGATTGCGCTAGGTCTCATTCCTGTAAAAACTCGCTGAAGGACACAAAAAGGAGAAATCTATCCTTAAAGGAACAGCTGATAAAAGAGAAACAGTTTTTAATCATATGGTAGGCCCATTAACGGCGTTATTAACGCTGTCTGGAAAGCAAAAACTTCCGCGTGTACCGTGTAGTCGTAATCTGAGCCTTGCAGTCATGTAGGAAACATATGACTGGAAAGTCAGAGCTCAGCTTATTATTCTATTATGATTTTATTTTCCAACTAGCCTACATTGGAATAAATGATCAGATAGACACAATTAGTATTTACTAATTATGATGTTTGAAATTTAGCAGTTTAAAAAATTGCAAGTTGATTCAAAGAAAACCAGCTTGATTCAACAAATTATTGCCCTAACTAATGATGCGACAGTTGATTCTCTCAATTAGTATTGAATCAAAGAGTAAGTCCCAATTCAATCAAATTTGAAATTAAATTTGCATCTTGATAATAGTTTAATGTTGATAAGACTCTAAAATTATATGAAAACATAGTAGCCTACTTTAAAAAAAGCATAGGATGATATCTTAAAATTTATTCCAATATAGGCTAATTGGACAATAAAATCAAAATAGAATAATATGAAACTGATAGTTGATGATCTGATTAGCGTACTTGGATTTCAGTGCTAACATTTATTTTATTTAAATTATAAAAATATATATGTAAATTTAGAATAAATAGAAAAAACTGGCTTCTCAAGCGCTCGCCACTTGGGTGAGTCATCCCTGCACCGCCATCTTTGTAGTGGACGAGCGCATAACAAGTGGCTTCCCCTCGGCGACAAGAAGCCCCTTCTATTGGTCTTATGTGTTCGCTGATTTAACCATACAAAAAATAACATTATTTGTAATTTTTTCATATTTTTGGATATTTTGTATTACAGTACAATAACTCTGGGTCTAGGCAAGCTAGGAAGATCGGAAAGCCGGAAATACTATAAAACTCATGAAAATTTGGCTAATTATAATAGCTCAATTTGAAAAATGTTTTTTTTTTAGATTTTAATGTCAATGATGTGGAAGAGAAAGATATTACCTACAATTTGAGACCAACTTTGCATTTTTATTTTGAGTAGTTACTAGGTTCTTAAAAAATCGACATTTTCCAAGTACAGTAGAAAGCCTACATTACACTTCCAAGAAGAATTACAAATTAAGCTAAATGTTACAAGTATGAATTTGGGTCGTTTCAATGAGCCATTAGACAAGGTGTGAGAAGCCGTTCTTGAGTGAGGGGTTACAAAGTGGTATCCCATCAACCCAACCACCACCTATCTTGAAAAATTACAGTTCTAAGAGCTGGTAAACTCGAAATTCAGATTGTTACTCAAAACACATATAAATGTAGTGTCTAAATTTTCACCAATTGGAATTAACATTATTGTTGATTTGCTTGTGCACTAGCTTATGATGGAAAATGTAGAGATGAGGTGGGACCGCTTCATAGCATAATGCGTCATTAATCCCCTTCCCACAGCATTATCTTCGATCTTCAAGATACACATAATTGCCCCAAACATTTAACCCCCTCCCACCCCGAGCGGAGCTCGGTCTCCCGATATTCTTATTCTATTAAACGAGCAAGGAATTGTATGTATGTATGTACGTATTTCCAGTCACTATCTCAAAAACGACACTAACGATTTTGATAAAATTACGAATATAGGAGCTTTTTGGTGCAAAAATACGATTGCGCTAGGTCTCATTCCTGTAAAAACTCGCTGAAGGATACAAAAAGGAGAAATCTATCCTCAAAGGAACAGCTGATAAAAGAAAAACAGTTTTTAATCATATGGTAGGCCCATTAACGGCGTTATTAACGCTGTCTGGAACGCAAAAACTTCCGCGCGTACCGTGTAGTCATTGTCTGAGCCTTGCAGTCATGTAGGAAACATATGACTGGAAAGTCAGAGCTCAGCTTATGACGCCATTATTTCTTTGGTGAAAAAAAAACTTTTCTAATTACAATTTAACCCAACAAACCCATGAGACCAATAGAAGGGGCTTATGCACTAGCGTAGTATTATAGGAGGTGAAGCCAAGTCCGCCATACATGTAGTGGATAGAAAGACGAAATCGTGTTTTCAAGAGCAGAAAATTTCAATGCGCACTCTCCAAAAAAACTGCAGTTTAACACACTTCGGATTAAGATATAACTTTCAAACTTGGCATGAGCATAGACAATTAGTTTCTAACGATATCAGTGGCATTATAAAAGTTAATGGTTACCTCTATATATTTTTAATTAGTTGTTTAAAGTTATATTTTTGTCTGAGTTTCAAACCATGACATGAAAAAGTGAGTCGGCTACCAAATGAACCAAGTAATTGGAAAATTTAAGTTTTCTAATTCACCAAATAAATGAAAGAACCATGTTGTATTGAGATTTGATTCACTAGCCGTATAACTGAATAACTGCAAGGCTCCAACTACACGGTACGCGGATTCAAACAGTGTAAATAACGCCGCTAAGGGAGAGCATAAAATTAAAAATTGTTGTCTTCTATCAGCTGCTCATTTAAGGATAGATTTCTCCTTTTTGTGTCCTTCAGCGAGTTTTTACACGAATGAGACCTAGCGCAATCGTATTTTTGCACCAAAAAACCCCTATATTCGTAATTTCATGAAAATTGGTAGAGTCGTTTTTTGGGATAGTGACTGGAAATAGGTACATATGTGCATGCAATTCCTTGCCCGTTTGATAGAATAAGATAGAAATATCGGGAGACCGAGCTCCGCTCGGGGGGGAGGGGGTTACATGTTTGGGAGCAATTATGTGTATCTTGAAGATCGAAGATGATGCTGTGGGAAGGGCATTAACGACGCGTTATGCTGTGAAGCGGTCCCACCTCATCTCTACATTTTCCATCATAAGCTAGTGCACAAGTAAATCAACAATAATGTTAATTCCAATTGGTAAAAATGTTCTTTTAGACACTACATATATGTATTTTGAGTAACAATCTGAATTTCGAGTTTACCAGCTCGTAGAACTGTAATATTTCAAGATAGGTGGTAGTTGGGTTGATGGGATACCACTTTGTAACCCCTCACTCAAGAACGGCTTTTCACACTTTGTCTAATGGTTAATTGAAACGACCCAAATTCATACTTGTAACATTTAGCTTAATTTGTAATTCTTCTTGGAAGTGTAATGTAGGCTTCCTACTGTACTTGGAAAATGTACATTTTTTAAGAACTTGGTAACTACTCAAAATAAAAATGCAAAGTTGGTCTCAAATTGTAGGTAATATTGTAGGCTCTTCCACATCATTGACATTGAAATCTAAAAAAAAAAAACATTTTTCAAATTGAGCTATTATAATTAGCCAAATTATCATGAGTTTTATAGTATTTCCGGCTTTCCGATCTTCATAGCTTGCCTGGACCCAGAGTTATTGTACTGTAATACAAAATATCCAAAAAATATGAAAAAATTACAAATAATGTTATTTTTTGTATGGTTAAATCAGCGAACACATAAGACCAATAGAAGAGGCTTCTTGTCGCTGAGGTGAAGCCACTTGTTATGCGCTCATCCACTACAAAGATGGCGGCGCAGGGACGACTCACCCAAGTGGCAAGCGCTTGAGAAGCCAGTTTTTGCTATTTTTTCTAAATTTACATATATATTTTTACAATTCAAATAAAATAAATGTTAGCACTGAAATCCAAGTATGCTAATCAGATCATCAACTATCAGTTTCATATTATTCTATTTTGATTTCATTGTCCAAATAGCCTATATTGGAATAAATTATTTCAAGATATCATCCTATGCTTTTTTTAAAGTAAGGTACTATGTTTTCATATAATTTTAGAGTCTTATCAACATTAAACTATTATCAAGATGCAAATTTAATTTCAAATTTGATTGAATTGGGACTTACTCTTTGATTCAATACTAATTGAGAGAATCAACTATCGCATCATTAGTTAGGGCAATAATTTGTTGAATCAAGCTGGTTTTCTTTGAATCAACTTGCAATTTTTTAAACTGCTAAATTTCAAACATCATAATTAGTAAATACTAATTGTGTCTATCTGATCATTTATTCCAATGTAGGCTATTTGGACAATAAAATCATAATAGAATAATATGAAATTGAAAGTTGATGATTTGATTAGCCTACTTGAATTTCAGTGTTACCATTTTATTTGTTAAATATTAGATAGAATCACGATTCAGATAGTTTAAGGATCGTAGGATATTATGCAGTTATGTTTATAGATTGGTGATCATCTTAGTTATTTTAGTATATTTACTCAATCTTCTTGTAATGCAATGTCTCTAAGTTTTAAATTGAAATGTAGGTCCACAAATTGAATACACTGTTCCAGTAATCATGTTTTATGTGAAACCTATCATTTTAATTCAGGATCCTGATTGAACTCATTGTATATTGCTCAGCCTATCCCATGTTAGGGATAGGCCAAGGTTAATCTTGTTTTATGTCATTATTATTAATTCCTAGGTTGATCTAAATATAACTTGTTAGGAAACTTGCTTTCAACTTAGAAAACTCTGTTAAATATGTATTGCCTTATTAAGCATTAGGCCTTCAAATTTTAAATGTTAAAGTAATTTTGAGTATAAATGAGTCATGTTCTAGACGTTTCAATTGGCCTATCTTGAATGTAACATTAATTCTTGTTATGCCTTCTGCAATATCAATTATTGCATATAATTTAATAGTGGTAATAAATTAATAGCTAATTCATTACTGCTCTAATAGTGCTATTTTAAGGGTTATATACGGTATATTTTGAGCTCAGTGTCTTCGCGAGTGCTTGAAGAATAGCTTTATTAATATCAATTTTTATTATTTTAACATTACCACTCTCTTTTAACTTAAAATTTAAAAGTTAATACTTTTTTTATCAACCCAAAGGTGGTTTGATGGCGCCCATATGGAAATTATTTCATTCTGGATATCGAAAGTATGGTCTTTACAATAGGCTATTACCCCATTAGACAAATTGAGTAAACGTTCAACTTTATTTAGTCATTGATTTATATGATTCGAAGACTTTAAAGATGAATTTTTATTTATTTATGACATTGTTCTAATAAACATTTTCCTATTTGGATTTTGTTCATTTGCGTTCATAACAGAATGATTTAAAAGTTGGACTAATTTAATCAACAATTTACTAAAAACAATCTAACTATAATATTATTACATTACAATAATAAACCTTCAAGGAAGTATTGAATCAAACACAAGAAATAAGTGAAATATTGGCTTTGTGGTCCCGGATGCGCAAGCCAGCTGAAGACAGCGCGCCATCCCGATCGCGTTTCAACATTGCACTTAAACCTAACATTGCATTCAAAGTATAAGTCATACATTAAAATAAAAAACATGAAAAAATCATTCCGTTATTTCTGTACAACTTTCTTGCTTTGATCACATCTCTACCCAAAAGATGAAAATTTTGGTAGCCAACTCACTTTTTCATGTCATGGTTTGAAACTCAGACAAAAATATAACTTTAAACAACTACCGTAATTAAAATATATAGAGGTAACCATTAACTTTTATAATGCCACTGTTATCGTTAGAAACTAATTGTCTATACTCATGCCAAGTTTGAAAGTTATATCTTAATCCTAAGTGTGTTAAACTGCAGTTTATTTGGAGAGCGCGCATTGAAATGTTCTGCTCTTGAAAACACGATTTCGTCTTTCTATCCACTACATGGATGGCGGACTTGGCTTCACCTCCTATAATACTACGCTAGTGCATACGCCCCTTCTATTGCTCTTATGGGTTCGTTGGATTAAATTGTAATTAGAAAAGTTTTTTTTTCACCAAAGAAATAATGGCTTCATAAGCTGAGCTCTGACTTTCCAGTCATATGTTTCCTATATGACTGCAAGGCTCAGACTACACGGTATGCGCAGAAGTTTTTGCGTTCCAGACAGCTTTAATAACGCCTTTAATGGGCCTACCATATGATTAAAAACTGTTTCTCTTTATCAGCTGTTCCTTTAAGGATAGATTTCTCCTTTTTGTGTCCTTCAGCGAGTTTTTACAGGAATGAGACCTAGCACAATCGTATTTTTGCACCAAAAAGCTCCTATATTTGTAATTTCATCAAAATCGTTAGAGTCGTTTTTGAGATAGTGACTGGAAATACGTACATACATACAATTCCTTGCTCGTTTAATAGAATAAGATATCGGGAGACCGAGCTCCGCTCGGGGGGGAGGGGGTTAAATGTTTGGGGGCAATTATGTGTATCTTGAAGATCAAAGATGATGCTGTGGGAAGGGCATTAACGACGCGTTATGCTGTGAAGCGGTCCCACCTCATCTCTACATTTTCCATCATAAGCTAGTGCACAAGCAAATCAACAATAATGTTAATTCCAATAGGTAAAAATGTTCTTTTAGACACTACATATATGTATTTTGAGTAACAATCTGAATTTCGAGTTTACCAGCTCGTAGAACTGTAATTTTTCAGATAGGTGGTGGTTGGGTTGATGGGATACCACTTTGTAACCCCTCACTCAAGAATGGCTTCTCACACCTTGTCTAATGGCTCATTGAAACGACCCAAATTCATACTTGTAACATTTAGCTTAATTTGTAATTCTTCTTGGAAGTGTAATGTAGGCTTTCTACTGTACTTGGAAAATGTCGATTTTTTAAGAACCTAGTAACTACTCAAAATAAAAATGCAAAGTTGGTCTCAAATTGTAGGTAATATCTTTCTCTTCCACATCATTGACATTAAAATCTAAAAAAAAAACATTTTTCAAATTGAGCTATTATAATTAGCCAAATTTTCATGAGTTTTATAGTATTTCCGGCTTTCCGATCTTCCTAGCTTGCCTAGACCCAGAGTTATTGTACTGTAATACAAAATATCCAAAAATATGAAAAAATTACAAATAATGTTATTTTTTGTATGGTTAAATCAGCGAACACATAAGACCAATAGAAGGGGCTTCTTGTCGCTGAGGTGAAGCCACTTGTTACACGCTCGTCCACTACAAAGATGGCGGCGCAGGGATGACTCACCCAAGTGGCGAGCGCTTGAGAAGCCAGTTTTTTCTATTTATTCTAAATTTACATATATATTTTTACAATTTAAATAAAATAAATGTTAGCACTGAAATCCAAGTACGCTAATCAGATCATCAACTATCAGTTTCATATTATTCTATTTTGATTTTATTGTCCAATTAGCCTATATTGGAATAAATTTTAAGATATCATCCTATGCTTTTTTTAAAGTAGGCTACTATGTTTTCATATAATTTTAGAGTCTTATCAACATTAAACTATTATCAAGATGCAAATTTAATTTCAAATTTGATTGAATTGGGTCTTACTCTTTGATTCAATACTAATTGAGAGAATCAACTATTGCATCATTAGTTAGGGCAATAATTTGTTGAATCAAGCTGGTTTTCTTTGAATCAACTTGCAATTTTTCAAACTGCTAAATTTCAAACATCATAATTAGTAAATACTAATTGTGTCTATCTGATCATTTATTCGAATGCAGGCTATTTGGACAATAAAATCATAATAGAATAATAATGAAATTGAAAGTTGATGATTTGATTAGCCTATTTGAATTTCAGTGTTACCATTTTATTTGTTAAATATTAGATAGAATCCCGATTCAGATAGTTTAAGGATCGTAGGATATTAAGCAGTTATGTTTATAGATTGGTGATCATCTTAGTTATTTTAGTATATTTACTCAATCTTCTTGTGATGCAATGTCTCTAAGTTTTAAATTGAAATGTAGGTCCACAAATTGAATACACTGTTCCAGTAATCATGTTTTATGTAAAACCTATCATTTTAATTCAGGATCCTGATTGAACTCATTGTATATTGCTTAGCCTATCCCATGTTAGGGATAGGCCAAGGTTAATCTTGTTTTATGCCATTATTATTAATTCCTAGGTTGATCTAAATATAACTTGTTAGGAAACTTGCTTTCAACTTAGAAAACTCTGTTAAATATGTATTGCCTTATTAAGCATTAGGCCTTTCAAATTTTAAATGTCAATGTAATTTTGAGTATAAATGAGTCATGTTCTAGACGTTTCAATTGGCCTATCTTGAATGTAACATTAATTCTTGTTATGCCTTCTGCAATATCAATTATTGTGTATAATTTAATAGTGCTAATAAATTAATAGCTAATTCAATACTGCTTTAATAGTGCTATTTTAAGGGTTATATATATTTTGTGCTCAATGTCTTCGCGAGTGCTTGAAGAATAGCTTTATTAATATCAATTTTTATTATTTTAACATTACCACTTCCTTTTAACTTAAAATTTAAAAGTTAATCCTTTTTTATCAACCCAAAGTTGGTTTGGTTGGCGCCCATATGGAAATTATTTCATTCTGGATAGCGAAAGTACGGTCTTTACAATAGGCTATTACCCCATTTGACAAATTGAGTAAACGTTCAATTTATGTACTGATCTATATATATATAATCGAAATACCACTGACTAACTCATTCATCACAGTTTCTCAGGAACCACTTGACCAAAAACGATAAAATTTGGTACACGTATTCAGTAGGGGGACTAGACACGTGCTAAGAAAGGGTTTCAAAATATCACCCCAAAATGGGCCCAAAATTGAAGATTTTTGAAAATTTAGGTGACAACAATTTCTAGAGAACCATAAGGTCAAATCAGATAAAATTTGGTATTCATGTTAAGTATCGGCCTTAGATGTACCTTGGAGAAAAGTTTCAAAATTAGCCCCAAAATGGGCCGAAAATCGACGATTTTTGAAAAGTTTGATGATAAAAATTTCTTAACGTGTACTTAACAGATGTAACCTGGTAATTACATTTCATCATACCCAGTCATATGTTTCCCACATATTGCAAGGCTCCGACTGTATGGTAGCCTACATGCAAAGTGCAAAGTCTTTTGCTGTTCAAAGACAGTGTAAATAACGCTACTAAGGGGTCTGCCATATGATAAAAACGGTTGACTTCTATCAGCTGTTCCTTTAAGCTGTTTGGCTGGCAAGTTCAGTAGATTAGGTCTATTAATGAATAATAATTTGTTTCAAACAAAGCAAACTTATCCCGAGCTACCAAAATAATTTCAATAGCTGAAAGCCTACGTTTATTAAAAGTAAAAAAGTAGCCGAACTGCCTGTTAGGCAAGTGTGTTAGGTAAGTGTGACTCAAATGAAATAAATATCAATTCTTATCATTCTGTCACCTTTCTCATTCCACACTCACACTTTAATTTCTCGAGAATTAACCCCAAAATGGGCCCAAAATTAACGATTTTTGAAAATTTAGGTGATTATAATTTCTTGAGAACCACTGAGCCAAATAAGATGAAATTTGGTATGCATGTCCAGTATAGACCCTAAATGAGTTTCAAAAGAAGGGTTTCAAATTCAACCCCAAAATGAACCCAAAATTAACGATTTTTGAAAATTTACATGATTATAATTTCTTGAGAACCACTGAGCCAAATAAGATGAAATTGACTGACTGACTGACTGTTTCTCTCATGGGCAATTGTATGTGGCTTGCTCCATATTAAGTTCACCAAACTGCTTGGTCATTCTTCAGCCAGAAGGAAAAACGAGGAATGTAGTTTACAAAGAAGTATTAAGGAATTAATAAAATAATATTTGTAACAGTACATGAGCCTGAGAATTTTTGTGAAAATAGGTATTGATCAGAAAATCAACAAAAAATTAGTTGTGAAATTAATGAACCATAGATTAACGATTTTGAAAATTTAGGTGATTATAATTTCTCAAGAACCACAGGGCCAAAAAAGTTCAAATTTTCAGCTGGGGTGCTAAACACGTGAAAAAAAGGGTTACATGATTCATCTCAAAATTTAGGATTTTTGGAATTCAGTTGATCACAATTTCTCAATCTATATATATATAATCGAAATACCACTGACTGACTCATTCATCACAGTTTCTCAGGAACCACTTGACCAAAAACGATAAAATTTGGTACACGTATTCAGTAGGAGGACTAGACACGTGCTAAGAAAGGGTTTCAAAATTTACCCCAAAATGGGCCCAAAATTAACGATTTTTGAAAAGTTTGGTGATAAACAGCCAAATATTTTGAAATTTGCACTTAACAGATGTCATCAACCTGGCATAATAACATTTCATCATACCCAGTCATATGTATCCCACATATTGCAAGGCTCCGACTGTATGGTAGCCTACATGCAAAGTGCAAAGTCTATTGCTGTTCAAAGACAGTGTAAGTAACGCTGCTAAGGGGACTGCCATATGATTAAAAACGGTTGACTTCTATCAGCTGTTCCTTTAAGCTGTTTGGCTGGCAAGTTCAGTAGGTTAGGTCTATTAATGAATAATAATTTGTTTCAAACAAAGCAAACTTATCCCGAGCTACCAAAATAATTTCAATAGCTGAAAGCCAATGTTTATGAAAAGTATATGTTTGATTAAGACCCTAGATGCATACTAAGTAATGGTATCAAAATTCTCACCAAAATCACCTATTTCTGTAAATTTATCTAATCACAATGGAAATTAGTTGGACCCCCCTGGCTAGACGGTTAAGGCGAGCGAAGCGAGTCTGCCGGCTAGTTGATTTATATGATTCAATGACTTTAAAGATGAATTTTTATTTAATAATGACATTGTTCTAATAAACATTTTCCTATTTGGATTTTGTTCATTTGCGTTCATAACGGAAAGATTTAAAAGTTGGACTAATTTAATCAACAATTTACTAAAAACAATCTAACTATAATATTATTACATTACAATAATAAACCTTCAAGGAAGTATTGAATCAAACACAAGAAATAAGTGAATAATTGGCTTTGTGGTCCCGGATGCGCGAGCCGGCTGACGACAGCGCGCCATCCCGATCGCGTTTCAACATTGCACTTAAACCTAACATTGCATCCAAAGTATAAGTCGTACATTAAAGTAAAAATCATTCCATTATTTCCGTACAACTTTCTCGCTTTGATCACATCTCTACCCAAAAGATGAAAATTTTGGTAGCCGACTCACTTTTTCATGTCATGGTTTAAAACTTGGACAAAAATATAACTTTAAACAACTAATTAAAATATATAGAGGTAACCATTAACTTTTATAATGTCACTGTTATTGTTATAAACTAATTGTCTATACTCATGCCAAGTTTGAAAGTTATATCTTAATCCTAAGTGTGTTAAACTGCAGTTTATTTGGAGAGTGCGCATTGAAATTTTCAGCTCTTGAAAACACGATTTCGTCTTTCTATCCACTACATGGATGGCGGACTTGGCTTCACCTCCTATAATACTACGCTAGTGCATACGCCCCTTCTATTGGTCTTATGGGTTCGTTGGGTTAAATTGTAATTAGGAAAGTTTTTTTTTTACATAAGCTGAGCTCTGACTTTCCGGTCATATGTTTCCTACATGACTGCAAGGCTCAGACTAATAACGCCGTTAATGGGCCTCACATATGATTACTGTAGTTTTCATATAACTTGGCAGCAGTATGTTGGGTTCAGATGTGGGATGTCCCATCTGCTACACGCTGCCAAGTTATATGAATACTACAGTAAAAACTGTTTCTCTTTTGTCAGCTGTTCCTCTAAGGATAGATTTCTCCTTTCTGTGTCCTTCAGCAAGTTTTTACAGGAATGAGACCTAGCGCAATCGTATTTTTACACCAAAAAGCTCCTATATTCATAATTTCATCAAAATCGTTAGAGTCGTTTTTGAGATAGTGACTGGAAATACGTACATACATACATACAATTCCTTGCTCGTTTAATAGAATAAGATATCAGGGGGCCGAGCTTCGCTCGGGGGTTGCCTATGGCTTATACTTTAGTTTTTTATTCAATAAAATCAATCACTGTTTTTACAATAACATGCATAGTTCCCTGTTCATAGATTTCCCTGTTCCCAACAGCCGATTTTTGGTTAAAATTCAGTAAAATAGACACATTCGTATGGTGTCAGCTCACTGTCGACTGTTTGCAGGATCGGGGGTTAATGGTTCATGGGCCTGAAAGTTTTATGATTTTAAATTTATTTTTCAATACAATCTACCACTTTTTCTACAAAACCCTGCATAGAAAACAGTTCCAGCCAATTATGGTTGAAATTCAGTAAAATAGAGACACATTCATACGGTGTCAACTCACTGTCTACTGTAGTTTGCAGAAAGGAGAGCATATTGAAGCGTGACAAAAACATATCTGTTGCTTCTTATCCATGCTGAGAATAATAAGATAAAATTCATTGTAAGTCCTTGATAAATTATGGAGAAAAACGGCCGAGAGTACCTTTTCACATGATGAACCAAAGTAATTAGAAAAGTTTAGTTTTGCAATCACCAAAGAAGTCGAAAAACCATGAGGAAAAATCATGTGCACAGCTTTGATTCTTCAGTCCTATTTAGTTAAACATAGTTATGCTTCCTAAATAAGTGCAAGGCTCCGACTACACGGTACTGGCGTAAGGTTTTACGTTCCAGGCAGCGTAAATAACGCCGTTAATGGGCCTACCATATGATTGAAAACTGTTTCTCTTTTATCAGCTGTTCCTTTAAGGATAGATTTCTCCTTTTTGTGTACTTCAGCGAGTTTTTACAGGAATGAGACCTAGCGCAATCGTATTTTTGCACCAAAAAGCTCCTATATTCGTAATTTTATCAAAATCGTTAGAGTCGTTTTTGAGATAGTGACTGGAAATACGTACATACATACATACATACATACATACAATTCCTTGCTCGTTTAATAGAATAAGATTATCTTCTATCTTATTCTATCAAACGGGCAAGGAATTGCATGCACATATGTACCTATTTCCAGTCACTATCCCAAAAAACGACTCTACCAATTTTCATGAAATTACGAATATAGGGGCTTTTTGTTGCAAAAATACGATTGCGCTAGGTCTCATTCGTGTAAAAACTCGCTGAAGGACACAAAAAGGAGAAATCTATCCTTAAATGAGCAGCTGATAGAAGACAACAATTTTTAATTTTATGCTCTCCCTTAGCGGCGTTATTTACGCTGTTTGAATCCGCGTACCGTGTAGTTGGAGCCTTGCAGTTATTCAGTTATTCAGTTATACGGCTAGTGAATCAAATCTCAATACAACATGGTTCTTTCATTTATTTGGTGAATTAGAAAACTTAAATTTTCCAATTACTTGGTTCATCATGTGAAAATTCTTTCTTGGCCGTTTTTTACCAAGGACTTGGTTATGATTATCTATTGTATGATTATCAATGCATGGACAACAAAAAGCAACAAATATGTTATTATAGGTGATTCGGAACCCATCTAAAAACTGTAGGTCCAACTAACCAATCACCATCATCCGATTAATTACCCACGCACAGGTCTCAGACCTATGTGGGCTTCATCCTCCGGAAAAAAGTAATCTTCAATATGCACTCATTCCAGCAAACAGTAGACTGTGAGTTGACACTATACGAATGTGTCTCTATTTCATTGAATTTTAACCATAAATAGGATGGAATTGTTTTCTATTAACAGGGAACCATGCAGGTCATTATGAAGACGGCGATAGACATTGGAAGAAAAATTAAATCAAAACTATAAGCCATAGCGAACGAGCGAAGGTCGGCCCCCCGATATTTATTTTAAATCGTTGAGTTGGAAAAAACAGAGTGAAAATGTTGATGCATTATATATTATGAGATCTGTTGAACAAGAAGAAGATACAAACGATTTTTTAAGAGCCGCCTTTGGTTATTTTTTGTGAATTGAAAAGCAGGTGATGTTTATAGAAACCAAAGAAATTAAATGGCAAGATTAGTAGAGAGGAGAGATAGAGTAGAGAGAGTAGAGATATATGCACCGTGGTTGAATAGTGAATATGTATATTATTTTAAATTTAAATTTAAATTTTAATTCATGTGGAACAAATACATCGATCCATTTTGCTCCCATGACACATAGATAAATGAAAATAAGACAAATATTTTCACAGGAATTGTTGTAAATATAAAAATACTCCTTTCGCAGGACCTGCAAAACTTAGCGAATTTCTGTATTTTTTCAAATATTTATGAATATCTATAGGCTATATATTTTTTTAATTTCTGGAAAAAACACGAAGCGTTCTGTACTCTAGGGACCCCAAAACAAGTTTATATCGAGGTTCAGGGTGAAAGTAGCACATCACGACCAACTGCAATATTTGCATTTCAAGAAATTCGCTCAAACCCAATAGAATAATTTTTTTTGGAAATTTCAAAATGGATGGTTGTTCTGCCTCAATAAAATTGACTTATTTTAAAGCGTAATAAAGAGCATCAACGCTCAAACCCTCCCCCCACGAAATTAAAATAATTTGAAATTAAAAAAAACTAGCTCCATATTCGCTTTTATCACCAAAAAATACTGATAACTAATCACTTTTTTCATATTGCACAGAAATTGACAAATTAAAAAATTTTCGACGCCATTTTGAAAATGGCTGCTTTTCTCAAAACGCACTGGTTTTTCGAGGTGGATGAGTTGAAATTCGGATTCAGCGCCTCAAAAACCATAAGGAACAGTCAAGAAAAAAAAAGATTAAAGTTTTTTCCTGAAACACTTTTTTAGCACAAAATAACTAACTCCATAGGGCAAGATACAGCTTTTGACAACAATGGTTTTTTCTTGATATCTTGAAAATTTGTTGAGCTAGAAGGCAGTGCAATACCTTAAAATTTTTGACTCCATGAGCTCTATCTTAAAGTCTAACAATAGAACTAAAATTTTCAAATACAACCCTTTTTTTCTTGAAAACCCCTAATTTTGGCGGGAAAATACCCCCGAAAAGGGGGTTAACCTTTTTGGATTTTCCTGGCTAACGAACTTGTCCAAGCTATTCACAAGAGGAAAGTGTATACCAAATTTGGTGGAAATCGGACATCTCCTTCAAAAGTTATCGTGCTATCAGACACATAGATAGATATATATATAGATATATATATATATAAACAAATTTCCATCATGGTCCCGGGTGAAAGTCGCACATCACGACCTGCTGTAATAGCTGAATTTGAAGAAATTCGCTAATAACAATAAGCAAGTGATGAACAATACTTAACAAAATAATAAAAACAATAATATTAATCAGAACAAAATAATAAATACATGCCTATCAGCACATCTGATTATAATAATTATTTGATTCGTCAGGTTCTTGGGTACGCCGTTGTATCGGTTTATTTAATGCAAATTGTCGGGTCCAATGTAGATACTACATTGGTTTTCTTCATATCGTAAACATAAAGAAAAATTATCGAGAAGATTGAAAAAAACCAATGTTTACGTTCAAAGGCACAAACAAATTTTAGTGCGCAAGTGAAACCTTGCAAATATTTTTTTAATATTGCAATCTAGTCTAAGAAGGCTAATGATCAATTTTTTCCTGATATGCTGTTTAAATATAAGTTGAGTAGTTCTCATCAGGGCTACTACTTCTTGTTACTGAATATACAATAAATTATATTGAACATAAAATAGTTATTTATGTTTTAAGAGCGTGAAGCACGACTTTATCGCTCGAGCCAAAACATTTACAGTAATTTTGCGAGAGCGATAAAGAAGCTTCACGCGCGAATTGCATACAATTTTTCCTACAACTGCAGTTCTGGATTACAACACAATAAAAGCTTGTAGTTTGTAATATCACAGACCGTGCGCGGATTTGGTTAGCGTGCGCCATTTTTGAGGTTATGAGAATTCATGGATTCCGTGATCCACCAATGAGAAGACATCAAAATCAAAACAGAAGCGTAAAGAAAACAGCTGGCGAGCGTAAAGTACTTTACCGCTTGCGGAGCAGTAAAGAGGTATTTTACAATTAGTTTTCAGTACGTAAAGAACGACTTTACGAGCAGTTGTAGGAAAAATAAATTATATGTGCACTGTGTAACACATTCACGCTGTTATCACTGCTCTGCTTCATCACAACACCCCAACACTGCGCAATTCGAAGAGTTTGGTCCGTCCATGCAAATGATATTCGTCCAAACTAACAGAGCGGCTCAAATCAAAACGGCTAATTAGTCATTTGATGAGCCAGAAGTGGAATTAGTGCTAAGCTGTGGTCAGCTAATGCGCATGCTCGGGTCAAAACGAAATTCACGCGCTGTTACAAGCTAACAGAACACTGTCAAGGAGATTGATATGGGTCCCGGTTGTCTGACGGTCGGTCGGTCACCTTATAGGACATTGCGGTATAATATACGACAGAACGATGGAATACACGAATTTAACCTCTATAATTATATAGAGTATAAATATAATAAGAGACCAGAGTCCTGTGTGACATTTGTAAGTGACAGAAGTGTCAGTATGACACGTTAAATACAGCGAGGAACAGAGCTGGAATGTCCACAAGTTGTTAAACAATTTGGTTGACCAATTTTGGTTTATTATTATTATTATTTTTATATATTGTGATTGTATTTTATGTACACTCACATTATTAAAAAAATGAAATTCATTGAATTTTTATAGAAAAAATTATTGTGACATCGGTTTTGAGTTGGCTTTGAATGAATTGGTTAAATCAAAACGTAAACATAACCTAAGTTATATGCTTACAAATATTTGGACTCTTGTAAAAATTTAGTAATGGGGACAGTTTTGGGCTAAAATCCTGTTGTTTCTTTACAATGAGTTGTATTTTGACTGTATCAATAAATGAAATAAAAATAAAATAAAATTAGTCGAACAGGATAGAAAAAGTGCATTTATCGAAGTAGTTGACAAAATGCTCTCAATAAATTATAATAAGAGTTATTGAAAAAAAGTATCATAGCTGAATGAATAATAAGACTTGAAGTTGTTACAACCACACTTATTGAAAACTGTGAGATACTAGTTTCGGTTCTTACACCATTATCAATCTCAATAAAACTAAAACTAAAGTACACAGTAGCTTAATTAATATATACTAAACACAGAATGATACTATGGGCTGAGGGAGGAAGTGCCTCCAATAGGCTGACCTTCATTGAAGGTCTGTGATTGGCTGAAGGCCAAACTATTGATAATCGTGTAACAACCGAAACTAGTATCTCACTGTTTTCAATAAATGTGGTTATAAATACTTCAAGTCTTATCATTTCTTATGTATATCTTTCACATATCACCTTCACTACTACAAAGAAAATATCAATCATAGGTGATTTCGACTGTAGGCGACTCTTCAGATCTCAACATCATTTTTTGTCCAAAGAGTATACTACACAAACGAGGAGTGAGGTAGGTTGCGATTACTTTATTCACTGAGCTAACAGAGTTCTATTCCAAATTCCAAACTCTGAAGCTCCATGCTTAACAGCGCACACCCAACTTTACACAGGGTCTGGCTACCCAGTTGAGTGTGTATACTGTCTAGCACACCTCTGAGCTACTTCGTGTGTCCTAGCCAACAATTCACAGGGACTCGTGGAAAGCAACACAATTGATGTAGCCTTAGCCTTTTTCGTATCTGATATAAACAACACTGAATACACCTCAAGCCACAATGAGGTTCGCCAAGTTATTGAATATTATTCATACTTGATATAATTATTTCTATCAACGAATTTTAATTTTTCAATTACAAAAATATATTGTTCTAGTCCGTTTATGGAAACGGAACAACGCTTTTAAGGCTGTGCACAGGGTTTTTGGTCATAATTTTTTTCGAAGTTTCTTGAATTGGATATTATCAAAGCTTTCACATGTTTATCTAATGCCATGAGGACTAAAATTTTTCATCAATTATTTTGTAAAATATGGTGGTTCAAAGTTGGAAATTTTAGGTTTTTGGGGGGAATTGATGATCTCTTCTACGAGTTATATTAAACTCTTCATAAAATTTCTATAACTAAAAGACAACTGAAGGAATAAAATTATGTGGTTTTTTCAATCTAGCAAATAGTTTTTTCAAAATAATTTTTTTTAAATGTGTAAAAAAGTTCAGTTTTTCAAAAATCTATTAAAAAAAAAAACTTTTTGTTAGATTGAAATAAATGATATGTAATTTTATTCCTCCAGGTGTCTTTTAGTTATAGAAAATCTATGGAGAGTTTAATATAACTCGTAGTAAAACTCAATTGCTCAATTTTGAACTTTGAACCCCCATATTTAAGAAAATAATTGAAGAAAAATGTATCCCTCTCATTAATAGATAACATTTCAAAATCCTAAAACCATCCAATACAAGAAACTTTGAAAAAAAAATAATGGCCGAAAACCCGGCACAAGGCTGTTAATTTAACGTTACGAATGTTGAAATAAATGAGGAACTTATGTTCACAACTGAGGAACTGGTCAAGATACTTTAAATTCACTTGCGACAACATTTCATGGAAAGGGTATTCAAAGCTTGTCCATAGGTGTGAAAAATGCCTCTATCTTCAAAGTGGACACGTTGAGAAGTAAACATAAGTGTACGTCTATTTTGGCGTTAATTTTTTTCTATCCACTACTCTTTTGTTTGTGTCTCATCAGAGGTTAACAAAAAATGACTTCTTATTTTTTTTTCAGTTCGGATTGTACATGAGCTAGAGAATCGATACAGATTTTTCGTTACGAGATTTATGGATGCGAGATTTATCGATGCGAGATTTATCGATGCGAGATTTATCGATACGAGATTTATCGTACAACTAAAATTGATTGATAGGTTGATGCAGATAGCTGTTTTCATCACAAAGCTCAATTCCATTGCCAGAAGCTCACCATCAATATTCACTTTGATTAGTGCCATAATAGAAACGCAGCCATTTCTATCCCGGGCGCCAGTTAGGCAATTCGCTTTGCTTGCCCAGAAGTCTATTATTCGATGAGCGGACAGATAACCAAAATAATTGAGAGGTTTTGGCGTCGTTCTAGCTCTAGCTCTAGCTCTGCTCTAGCTTGGATCGCCACTGCTAGATCTCTTTCATTGCAGTAATTGACAACATCATTTGCTCAGAGATCAGTCACATATTTAGTACCAAAAATTTTCAATAAACTGCCAATAGACATTAAATAGATAATTCCAGTTAATACATTTAAAAGGAAAACAAAAATCTGGTTGTTGGATAATGGAATTAATCACAGCGAACAATTAATGTCATAAATTGTTTTTCTGTAGCCTACAAACAAGTATGAATAATCTGAACTAATTTATCTAAATTACTAAAAACCGTATACATTCAACTAGTAGCATGTAGTCTAGAAAGATTATTATTGTTACATTCTAGGCTATTATAAATTAAATTACTATTACTATTAAATATTATTATTGTTAACAATACTGATTTTCTTGTAAATTAATGAATGTTTTTGCTTTTCGAACGTTTCCTCTCAATTTAATATTCAATTAGTAACATGTAATTTTGCAAAACTAACTTAATAATTTTTCGCATGTTCTACTATTACGACACATATTTATTTATATAATGAGAGCCACAAAATTCAGTTTTGCAATTCTTTATATTAGTTTTTAAAACTATATATACAGTATTTTCTGCAATGGTAATTTTTTATTGTAATAAACTCCTCTGGAGTTTATTCTGTAACAACAACCAGAGAAATTATTATTAATTGACCGAACGAAGAGAGGCTTCTGTTTTAAAGTTGTGCCCGGGTTATTGTACAGAATTTTTTTCTAGGAATTTATTGTTTTGGATGTTACTAGGCTTTGAAATGTTATAAAAGTAAGTAAATTCGTATGGCTTTTCGTGGTGGGGAGACCCTCACGGGTAGTTCCACCTCGCCGTTTTTTTAACGACTGCTTTTTTTAAAATATGCAACCGGGACCGACGGCTTAACGTGTCCTCCGAAACACGGGAGTGGCTCGAGAAAAATATCTTGTACTCAACTGGGATCGAACCCAGGACCTTTGGCTTATCAGACCAGCGATAAGCCAACTCGGCTACGCCGACTCCGGCGTTATGAAATGTTATGCATTGCTGTGAGAAAAAGTTTTTTCATCAATTATTTTGTGTTCAAAGTTGACATTTTTCGGTTTTTGGGGGCAATTGATCTCACCTATGAGTGATTTTGAAATTTTGATAAATTTTCTGTAACTAAGACACCTTGAGGAATAAGATGACAATTTCTCATTTCAATCTAACAAATAATAGCTTTACAAATTAATTTTTTGAAAAAAATGAAATTTTATGTAGATTTGAAATAAATTTTACTATGATGAATCAATTACTTTTTCAAAATACATTTTTTTAAATTAAAAAATTCCAATTAAATAAAAATTATTTTGAAAAACTAGACTATTTGTTAGATTTAAATAATAAATATGTAATTCTATTCCTCAAGGTGTCTTAGTTACAGAAAATTCATCAAAAGTTTAAAATAAAATCATATCTTAAATAATTATTCAAAAACCGATAACAATGAGGTGAAAACTGAGAAATGCACTGAATAGAAACAAAGGACAAAACACAATGGTGTTTGATGAGCTGGATCTACAATTTTAGGTGAGTTCCGACCACCGGGAAGTGATTCTACAGTTACAGCAGAGAACAGTATCATTTTTGCTGGCCAATCTAATCGGTCACCCTTACAGAGAGTGCCCAGGAGAACGCAGCTTATCTCTATCTGATTGAACAAATACCTGCTACGGCTCACGGCTATCACTTCCCCAATTGGCAGTGATAAATTCAGTATCCTATTCCAAAACCATTGTTCAAAAACTCTATTCATGAACCTTCTTCTAACCTGCAGTCTAACCTAAGTTCAACTTTGAAATCGATTATCTCCTTTGAAAGCCAAACCGATTAGAGTGAGAACTAGTAGTTGTGCTCAAAGTCGAGGCAAAGTTCGAGTTCATTCAAAGAAACGGTAGTTTTGTGCAGTTTCAATCCGAGTTTCGAATAGGAACTCAAATTTCGAACTCGAGTTTCGTTTTTTGGTAGGTTCGAATTGAAAGCGCTGCTGTTCGAAACTTTGCTGCACTTTTGTAATGAGAAAGCAGGCGCTGCTGCTGTAGCGGGCGTTGATTATTATCTTGTCCTCTATCTCTCTCATTCAGCTGCTGAATTCGCCATTTTTAATTTTCCTCTCTAGACTGTTTTCATATCTCGCTTGTCTCCGAGGAGTTAATCAGTACTTTCTTATCGCTGGTACTTCTCTCAACATCCTATGTTTTTCCTTGTAATTGTTATTGTTGTTGTTGTCCTTCTTCCTCTTCTTTTTAATGCATGTTCTTCATGTTCTTCGTCTTCTTCTTCTTCTACTAATCCTTCTTCTTCTACTTCACTTCCTCCTCCTCCTTCTCATACTCTTCTTCTCACCAACTTATTTTCCTCCTTTTTTCGCTCTATTTCTCCTACTTCGTCTTCTCCTCCTACTCTTTTTCTACTAACTTATTCTCCTCTTACTCTTCCTCCTCTTCCTTCTCCGCCTTTTTCTCTTGCTTCTCTTCCTAAATATTTTATTTTCTTCAGCTCTTCTTCTCTTCTCCTTCTTCTTCTTATTCTTGATCCTCCTCTTCTTCTCTTTTCTTTTTCATCTTCTCCTTTTTCTTCTCCGTCTCCATTTCATGTTCTCCTTCGTCTACTCTTCCTCCTCGTCCTCTTCCTCCTCCTCCTCTTTCTCATTCTTCTTCTTATCCTCCTTCTCCTCCTCCTTCTCCTCTCAAAGCTATAGAAAATTCGTCTCGTCTCTCTCTTCTCACTCTTTCTAATTATCCGTGTCCCTTTCTGACCAGATTTTTCTGTTATTTTTTCACGTTTTATTCTTATTTTCCTCACCATCATCATCATCATCTTCTTCTCTCTCTTCTTCTTCTCCTTTTTTTTTCCACGTCATTGTCCTTGTCCTCTCTCTTTTTCTTCTATTTTTGTTGCTGTTCAAATAATAATTCATATTCTGCACCCCGCGTACATAGATAATATTTCAGATGAGAATAATTAGGGCAGCTCATGGAAATGACACTAATGGGACAATTCTTGAAAAAAACCCAGAAAAACTGCTGATTGATATCTCTAGGAATGGGGACGTGCAACTGATTTCTGCTCTCTTTCTCAGCTGTTGCAATTTTTTCTCTTGTAATGTTCAGTGGAAGTGGGGGAGGAGGAGGAGGAGGAGGAGGAGGAGGAGGAGGACGTGAAGAGGATGAAAACGAAGAGGTAGATGGAGGAGGAGTAGACAAGGAGGAGGAGTAAACAAGGAGGAGGAGAAGGAGAAGAAGAAGGAGAAGGAGAAGGAGAAGGAGAAAGAGAAGGAGGAAGAGAACAAGAAAGAGAAGGAGAAGGAGAAGGAGTAGGAGAAGGAGAAGGAGAAGGAGGAAGGAGAAGGAGAAGGAGAAGGAGAAGGAGAAGGAGAAGGAGAAGGAGAAGGAGAAGGAGAAGGAGAAGGAGAAGGAGAAGGAGAAGGAGAAGGAGGAAGGAGAAGGAGAAGGAGAAGGAGATGGAGAAGGAGAAGGAGAAGGAAAGGAAAGAGAAGGAGAAGGAGAAGGAGAAGGAGAAGGAGAAGGAAGAAGGAGAAGGAGAAGGAGAAGGAGAAGGAGAAGAAGGAGAAGGAGAAGGAGAATGTGATAAAAAAGGAGTAGTTGTTAAAGTAGGCAGGTAGTAGAGGTAAAGTTGCTGGAAGTTGAGAAGTTTGTGTGAGGAAGGGCGTTTAATATTTGAGAGGCCAACTTGAAGTGAGTGGCCAAGAGAAAGCAGATTTGTGTCAGTGAGTCCCACAGCAGCTCACAGCTGATAGATGGGCCACCTCACACACCTTTTGTGGTGCACGTATCACACTTTGTACTTTTTCACAGCATCCAGTCAAATCTTACACAAGAAATTGAACTTATCTCTTTTATATTTGAATCAATAAAATACTAGTAATTCTATGTACAGTAGACCTCATGCCCAATTTTTAATTTTTTTTTTATTGCTGATGATGCCCACATTAGTCAGAGACTTGTGCGTGGGTAATGAGATGAATGATTGCACATAAATTAATTGACGGTGGAGCGGGATTCGAACCCACGAACCGCTTAAACGACAGCAAGCTGAAGTTGCGACGCCCCAACCAACTGCGCTAAGCGGCTCGGTTAAGGTGCTTGCACAGAGGAGCATATTCCATGTACTCAATGATATCATCATCTCAATATTAAACACAATCATTTCGTTCAAAAAAAATCTTCCAGGTCTGACACAATCTACTAGACACACTCGCCTAGGGCGAACCCCTCAGGAATTTTGGAGGAACGCTACTTGCAAAAATAACTGTTGAGATAACATAACATAACATAAAAATAACTAAAATGTTATAAGATAGGAGATAAACATCTAAAAAAAGCATTCCATGTCTATTGAAAGTGTCAAAATAGAAATGGTTGCCATCTGCTACTATTTCTAGTATTACTTGAAAAATATTATTCAATATTAGTGAAATAGGGTGGTGATGTTCAGTCACGACCACTCAAGACTGCATTTGGATGGGTGACCGTGCTTCTATGACTTGATGTAACAAGCATTATTATCAGGCACCCGTTGGTTCGGGACCCACCTAAAATTGTTGGTCTTCCGTAACACGGCTCAAACGGCGAGGTGGAACTACCCTTAAGGGTCTCCACACCAATAAAAGCCATACGCTTATTATTATTATTAATATTATTATTATTATTATTATTATTATTATAATTACTATTACTATTATTATTATTATTATTATTATTATTATTATTATTATTATTATTATTATTACTATTACTATTATTATTATTATTATTGACCTGCAATTGAGCTAAGTTATGTTTGCGAAGGCGTTTGTAGAAAAATATGACTGCAGACACCCAAAGCATCACTTATAAAACAATCCTTGTTTCCAGAAATAGGAGTGACCTTTACTATTCGACCTTGACCTCCTTGTTTGCGATCAAATAAATAAAATATATGGCAAAGCTTTTCACATAATTGGTTGTACGCAGCGGGCTAGCTAATACTAAATCAAGAAGGCCTAGATGTTGGCAGCACGAGCTTCCCTCACTACTAACCCCCCATCACTACTTACCCCCCCACTACTAACCCCCCCACTACTAACCCCCCATTCCTACTAACCTCCCCCTCATCGCCGCCTCCAGTAACTGAGCCAGAACGCTACATCCATAAATATGTTTTATTACCGCCGAATTCCAGTGCCTTGTAGATAAATTCATGGCTTTATCACTGCAACATTAGCGTGGCTTTCAGTATTTGGTAGACAACATGGGGTAGAATTCAATTCGAAAAATTGCTAACCGTAGCCTTGTGTAACATTTGAACAATTTCCAACAAATAATGATGGAGTATCGGTGATGATTGCTACGAGTGGAAAATTAATTTCAATTATTATGGCTGTGTAAATAATTGGTGGGAAATGGATGCTTGTTGACATTTAAAATGATTGAATTTGCAATTAAATTGAGGAGTGGCAATAACAATTATTTTGCATCAATGGGAAAAACAGTTGTGGGAAGGAAATAATAACTGTGAGTCATAGAAGGTATCTGTTCAGTCAGGTTATGGTGTATAGTACACGTCAAGTCAGATCAACAATAAATTATATGCAATATTATGCATTATTATTATTATATTATATGCATTATATAGTTCAGTCAGGTTATGGAGTATAATACACGTCAAGTCAGATCAACAATAAATCATATGCAATTGTATGCATTATTATTATATTATATGCATTATAATTATATAATATTTGTTCAGTCAGGTTATGGGGTATAATACAAGTCACGTCAGATCAACAATTATTATATGCAATATTATTATCCACTAGTTATCACAATTACAATTTCAATTAGTTGAGATGGCCTTCATTTTGGTGTAAAAGGAACTCTTGTGCACTATAAAAAGCTTTATCAACTAGATATTTTCTCGATTGTCTTTTAAATATTTTGATATTTCCAAATATTCTTTAGAAACTGCAGTAGCTTGTTATAGAATTTACTATCAATATAACAAGGTTTTTGTTCGTATTGTGACTCACCAAGTGATTTTTGTAGATTACGTCTTGGAGACTCCATTTAAGAAGTATAAGGCAAGTCAGATCACACAATTATACAATCTTATACACTAGCTACCATAATTACTATATCAATTAGTTGAGGTGAGGCTTAATTTTGATGTGAAAGGAACTCTTGTACCCTATAAAAAGCTTTATCAACTAGATATTTTTTCAATATTGTTTTTTTCCATTAATCTTTAGAAACTGCAGTAGCTTGTTGTAGAGACTCCTACCAATATTACTATTTTGGATTCTTGTCAAAGAAATTTGACTAAAAACATTCAGAGAATGGATTTTAATTTATATTTCATAATATATTTTTATTTAAGAGCATAATGTGACTAGAAATGAACTGTTTTTCACAATATTGCATTACCTGTCATAATTTACACTCACTAACAATATTATTCAATTTATTCGTGAATATATCGATGGCAACCCCACTGGTGGGGAATGTGGTTTCTTTTTATTCCTAAACAATCATGTGAACTTATGTTCATGATTTTTCTTTTGAAAATAAATAATGTATTATTATTATTATTATAATTATAATTATAAATATAATAATAATTATTATTATTATTGTTATTGTTATTGTTATTGTTATTATTATTATTATTCACGTAATAGACCCAGTATGGAGCACGTAAAGCCTCTACGGTTCTTCCTGCGGTTCGCTCATGAGGTTTTCATCTTTTCACTCATTTATGTCTTTTTTTTTCATCGGACCACTTTGTACCAGTCCTTTTGATTACGTCTCTAGCTGAACTACCCATGTGTCCACTTTCTGCCTGTATAAGTTGCGATCTGTAATATGAAAATAAATTAGTAGAGTATTTTGATCTGAGCTCTACTAAATGTAATTTTACTTTTTTCATTAGAGAGCATGCCGGAGATTGACCATGTAAACAGATGTAAGTGATCTCGGGGGGAATTCGGAGAACTCGGGCAGATTTCCTCGCACAAAGCCAATCAGAAGCACGTAGTAGCGAAGTCTAACAAGATTATCCGGGACTTGGACGAAACTTTCTAACTGAATAAACTTGAGCCAAGTTTTCAAAGCGTCAGGTTTAAATGAAAAGTTTATGGCTGCATTTATTCGGCAAGACGAAATATCAGATACACTCTCTTGTTTGTCTACTTTTCAATTATAAACTTAATCATCAGTAACAAAACACACAGCAATTAACTAATTTTTGAAAAGATTCTCAGAATTTCTTGAGTATCTTTTAAGTTGATTTTGTTTCAGAAATTGGTTTAAAAACAAGGTGAGGGCAAGTATACACTGTATAAGAAGATACAGAGAGGATACAGAAGAAGATTAGATTAGATTACATTACTTTATTCATGATAAATTTACCATTTTTTTCCAAATGTGTGTTTACATACAATTTTTTTTTTTTTGAGGATGAAGCCCATAGGTCTGAAATCTGAACGTGGGTAATGAGTTGGATGATGGTGATTGATGAGTTGAACGTTCAGTTTTAGGTGGGTTCCGAACCACCGGGATTGATTTTACAGCAGAGAACAGTGTCTTTTTTGCAGGCCAATCTAATCGGTCACCGTTACAAACAGGACCTACGAGAACGCAGCTTATCTCTTTCTGATTGAACAGATACCTGATACTATTTATATTTTGTTGGAAATTTTAACAGTGATTCTATGGGTAGAGCTAATGAAATGAAATTCTAAGTGATGCATTTACATAAAAAGGCAAAGTTTGGACAAGAATTTGAGAACATTTGGTTTTCGTTATTTTTAAATTCAGTAAAATATTAATTCAATTGAGATGCAGACAGAGAGAGAGAGAGAGAGAGAGAGAGAGAGAGAGAGAGAGAGAGAGAGAGAGAGAGAGAGAAAGAGAGAGAGAGAGAAAGAGAGAGAGAGTGTGAGAGAGAGTGAGAGAGAGAGAAAGAGAGGGGAAGAGAGAGATTTGATATTAGATATTTATTTACAAACACTTATAAATATAGCCAATAAAGATATATTACATTATATTAAAAGTAATTATAATTGAATAAAAGTATAAAGATTAATTTAAAAAAAAGAGAAGAGTGAGAGAGAGTGAGAGAGTGATAGAGTGATAGAGTGAGCGAGAATGAAAGAAAGCAAGGTAGAGAAGATACAGATACACAGATGATGACACAGATTCCAAGTGATGATTTCTTAAAATTCTGAGTTGCAGTCAAAGTAAGGTGCGTGATCCTTGATGAACGTTGTAATGGCTTTTAAAAAAATGAAACTATTGCAAGGATTAGAGAAGAGTTAAAGAAATTTATTGCATTTATAATAATTTTTATATTGTTCATAATAAATCGTTCTAATATTCTTGTTAGTTCGATTTTTCTACACTTTTTTTGTTAAATTTATTCCAAGTTATTTTCAAATTTTTATAATTTTTTATAACTAAAAGACACCTTGAAGAATAAAATGACATATTTATTTATTCTATAAAACAATTAGCTTTCCAAAATAAATTTTTAAGAACTGAGATTTTTAAGATTTTCAAAAATTTATTTTGAAAAAACTAATTGATTGAAATTAAAAATATGTTTTTTTATTTTTCAAGCTGTCTTTCAGTAATAAAAAAATTATTAAAAGTTTAAAGTAACTCGTAGGTAAGATCAATTGCCCCCAACAGCCAAAAAAAATCAACTTTGAAGCCTCATATTCCACGAAATTATTGTTGAAAAGATTCTCAATCTAGATAACATACGTCTTCATTTTAAATACGTTATAAATATACAATACATAAAACTTTGAAAAAATATTACCAAAAACCCTGAGCACAGCCTCAAGCAACAAAATATATCGCTTAGTACATCGTGAACTAACTTATATCGTAGTTGTAGTGTAGTATATCGTAGTTGTAGTGTATCGTAGTTGTAGTGTACATAGTAGTTGTAGTGTATCGTAGTTGTGTATAGTAGTTTTATCGTAGTTTCAGTAGTGGACAAATTCTGTAAAAGCTTCGCCATTTCATACAAGGGTGGTCCCAGGTGGAGGGCCAGGAGGGTTATGACCCCCCCCCCCCCCCTAAAGTTGAATGAGAAAGGTTGGGGGCAACTTGACAACCTTACAGCTTTTACAACAGGCTTCCTTGCTCATTTAAGCCCAAATTTAAACATGATCTATCGATACCTATAACGAGCAGTTATGCTAATAGCAATTGAGCTGCTTATTACCCTGTTAGCCAGCCTGAGATCCGAAGAAAATAATGAGATTCTATTGAGTTCAATTTTATACCAAACCGGGAAGCGATGGGCTACCTCTCACGAAAGCCGCTAACCATTTAAAAGCATTGTAACACTCTTGAATTAGCATGTATTTAAGGCCTAGCATTCACACACGAGCGAGGCGATTGCGAGCAACACGATTTCAAGGGTCGTTGACGACCTGCAACTAGATCATAAATATGTAGCAACTCTCAGAAATAGTGTAGAGGAAAAGTGTAGCATGCTAGCTGTGCGAGACACCCTGTATAATGAAGCCACGACTGGAGCAGAGCAGACACTACTCTAACATCTCATTAAAATAAATGGACCACCACTCACTCCACCATCTTTCTTTCTTTATCTCTACTTTTTCTCTTTTCTCTTTATTATCACAATTCTTTTTCTTTATCTTCCTGTTCATAAGAAAACTCTAATAAGAGTGTGAGAGGGGATATGAAAGTCCTAATTTTGTTTTTTTGCTGCATTTATTTTTCATTATCACTTATTATCTTTCTCTTTATCATTTTTTCTCTTTATCGATCTTTCTCCTTCTCCTAACCTTATCTATCAGCTGGTTTTATTTTTCATTATCCTTTATAATCTTTCGCTTTCACTTTCTCTTTCCCTTTCTTCTGCATCTTCTCTTTCTCCTCCTCCTCCTCCTCCTCCTCCTCCTCCTCCTTCTCCTTCTCCTTCTACTTCACCTTCACCTTCTCCTACTCCTTCTCCTTCTCTTTCTCCTTCTCCTTCTACATCGCCTTCTCCTTCTCCTTCTCCTTCTCCTTCTCCTTCACATTCTCCTTCTCCTCCCCTTTCCCCTTCTCCTTCTCTTTCTCTTTCTCCTTCTCCTTTTCTTTTCCTTCTCCTTTTCCTTTTCCTTTTCCTTTTCTTTTTCCTTTTCCTTTTCCTTTTCCTTCTCCTTCTCCTTCTCCTTCTCCTTCACCTTCTCCTTCTCCTTATGCTTATCCTTATGCTTATCCTTATCCTTATCCTTATACTCATCTGTATCCTTATCCTTATACTTTTCCTTCTCCGTCTCTTTCTCTTTCTTTTTCTCTTCCCCTTCATCTGAAATCTCTGCCACAACTGAGGAATGAGAAACGAAAATGAGAAGAGGTGTGAGAGAGAACAGATGAGTCCTAACTTGCTCTATCAACTAGATCTTTATACTTTTGCTATCACTTCCCTTTAATAAATCTCTTTGCTATTCATTGGGTATTCAGCTGTCTCTTTCCATCTGTTTCTTCTTCTCCTCCTCTTATACTCTTTCTTCTTCTTCGCCCTTCTTCCCCTTTTTATTTTTCTATTCTTCTTTTTCTCCCATTTATCTTCAACTGCTTCTTATTATGTCTTTTTCTGCTTCTTCTTCCAGTGGTTCTTCATATTTATTTTCTTCTTCTTCTCCTCCTTCCCCTCCATCTGCTTCTTCCTCCAATTTTTCCAGAGCTCCTCTTTCTTCTCCCCTTCTACTTCTTCTACTCCTCCTTTTCTTTTCTTCTGCTTCTTCTGCAACAGTTTCTCTTCTTCTTCTCCTACTCTGGTCTTTTTCCCGTTCTTCTTCTTTTCTCTGGTCTTCTTTCTCTTCTTCTCCTTGTTCTCCTTGTTCTCCTTCTTCTCCTTGTTCTCCTTCTTCTGTTGCTTTTTCTCTCTTCCATTCCATCTTCTCCATTATCATCACATCAACACCACGAAATCAATCTTCTCCTTTTACTTTTTCGAATTCTTCTTGTTCTCCTCCTTTTTCTACTTCTACTCCCCCTTCTTTTTCTCCTTCTCCTTCTTCTCCTCCTTCCCCTTATCCTCCTTGCTTCTAATTTTTTTCTGCTTCCTTTTTCATGTTTCTCTCGCCCTCGCTTCACACACCTCTTTTATAGTTCACTTTATTATCTTATTTCACCTTCACACTCATTTCTTCTCCTCTATGTATCTTTATTTTCTCTACGTCCTTTTCTTTTCCCGCTCCCATTCATCACTTATTTATTCTCCAAATTCTTTTTTCCTGCTAT
Source organism: Conomelus anceps (assembly GCA_948455865.1). NCBI lineage: Eukaryota > Metazoa > Arthropoda > Insecta > Hemiptera > Delphacidae > Conomelus > Conomelus anceps. The sequence continues at coordinate 3,964,388 of OX418219.1, forward strand.
GCCTCCCCCTCTTTTCCCTCCGTTTTCGCTCTTCTACTTCCTTCTCCTTTTTCGTCTCTTCTTTCTTTCCCTTCTCTCATTTGCCTCTGCTTCGCCCTTTCCTTTCCCCCCCCCCCCCATCTTTACACTCAGCTCCTCTTCTATCTCTTCTTCCTTATTGGATTATTCTTCATCATCTCTCTTCCACACTATCCTTGTCATTCTTACTTTCTCTACATCTAGTATTTACTTCTCATCTTCTTCCTCACGCTTTCTTCACGCTTCTATTTTTCCTTCTCCTATCTTTACACTCAGCTCCTTTCCTACTATCCTCATTCCTTATTCATACTACCCTCGTCATCCTCTGTTTCTCTACAATTATATTTTCCTTCTCATCGTTCTTTCGCTCTCTATCTCGTTGTCCTCTTTTCCTCTATATCTATGTTTCTCCTCCTTACTTTATCACTACTCTTCTTTCTCAACCTCTTACCAATTCCTTCCTCTCCACCATTCTTTCCCCACCGCCCTTCCTTCCTATTCTCCCTTCCTTCCACTCCACCCTTATTTTCTCGCCAACATTCTTTCCTCTCCTCCTTCTTTTCACTTATCCTTTCCTTCCTCTCCTTCCTTCCTTTCACTACTCCCTTACTTACTATCCGCCCATTCTTCCTCTCCACCCTTCCTTTCATCACTCTCTTCCTTCTTCTCCTATCCTTCTTCCACTCACTTTCTCTACTATTCACTCACTTCTCCAACAGCACTAGAGGCTTGTTGTTAGCCATTCATTCCCACATTATTATAATGACTCTTGCCACATGAATATTAAAAATTCAAGTCTTCTTCCCACTTTCAATGGAAACAAGGCAAAAGAGGCCATTTTTCTTATCTTTTTAAAAACACCTCCCCTCCCCATCTCTTAAAAAACCATCTCTAAAAAGTTCAAAAGTTAATTCGAGCATTAAAAGACTTAAACCCTGGTCTAGCTTTGCGTTTGCGCTTCTAATTGGAAATTCAGAATAACACTCACTTGTTGTAATACTATTATTAGATGAGTCGCTTCTTATCTCACCTCAAAGAATGGTGAAATCTCGACTGTTTTAAATTAGAATGTGAAGTTGAAAAGGTTGAATAACTTGTGGCTTTCAAGTATCTTTCAACGATGATCTTTATAATAGCATTCATTATCTGATAGAACGATTACTATTTTTATGTAAAATATTCTTCTGAATGGATAATTCCTGAATATCAATTTTTTGAATGGAAAAAAAAGAGAAACACAAAGAGCTAAGAAGAGTAGAAGAATGGTAGCAAGAAGAGTGGAGGTAGAAAAAGAAGAGGAAAGAGACTAGTTTTTGCAAAATATTTTTCTGAATAACAAATTCCCGATGTCAAGTTTTAGAATGCAGAAGTAGAGAAAACAAAGAGCCAAAAAGTAAAGAAAAGAAGTATGGGAGCAAGAGAGGTCGTGGTAGAAAAGAAATAGGAAAGAGCCTATTCTTATGAATAACAATTAATAAATTAAAAATTCCTAATGTCAATTTTCTAGAATGGAGAAGAAAACTAAGAGCCAAAAAGAAAGGAAGTACGCGAACGAGAAAAGGAAGTAGAAAGGAGAGAGGAAAGCGAAATGTGAGAGGTTGTAAAATGAGTAAAAAGAATAAAATAATGAAGGAGATAAAGACGAATATCAAGAGAAGAAGAAAATACAGAAAAGCTAAATTGTATGAGGGACAGGTGATGGAGAAATGAGAAAGAGGAATTAGATAACCAAAAAAAGGAAGAGTGTATGAGGAGAGGTGATAAAAAATGAGAAGAGGAATCAGATAAGAGAGGAGAAGAGTGAGAGTGAAGAAGAAACTAATAATTAGAGGGGTAGAGGAAGAGAAGGAGCAGGACAACGGGAAGGATGAGGAACTGACGATAAATGGAATAATTAAGAAATAGAAGGTTAATGCTGGAGAATGATTAAGAAAAAGGAACACAAGAAGAAGAAGGGGGAGGAGAAGAAGAAGAAGGAGAAGGAGGAGAGTAAGAAGAAAATAATTGGGTAGAGGAGGAGGAAGAGGAGAAGGAGGAGAAAGAGGAGAAAAAGAAGAAGGAGAAGTAGGGGAAGAAGGAGAAGAAGGAAAATATAGAGAAGTAAGAGAAGGCGGAGAAGAAAAAGGAGAATAAGAGGAATAAACAGGAGGAAGGAGACGAAAAGAATTAGGAATAAGGAGGGGAAGAAGAAAAGAATTAGGAATGAGGAGGGGAAGAAGAAAAGAATAGGATGGAGCTGGAGGAGGAGAAGGAGGAGAAGGAGGAGAAGGAGGAGAAGGAGGAGAAGGAGGAGAAGGAGGAGAAGGAGGAGAAGGAGTAGAAGGAGGAAAATGAAAAGGAGGAGAAGGAGTAGAAGGAGGAGAAGGAGAAAAAGGAGTAGAAGGAGAACGAGGTGAAGGAGGAGGAGAAGAAGGAGGAGAAGGAGGAGAAGTAGGAGAAGGAGGAGGAGAAGGAGGAGGAGCAGAAGGAGGAGAAGGAGTAGAAGGAGGAGAAGGAGGAGAAGTAGGAGAAGGAGGAGAAGGAGAAGAAGGCAGTGGTGAGGTAAATTATAAGAAAAATTCACTTCACATGGTGTGTCTATGTTAGTATCACTGCAGCATCACCTGAATCGACATCATCGCCATCATCATCATCATCATCGTCTTCATCATCATCATCGTCTTCATCATTATCGTCGTGTAATCATCATCATCATCACCATCGTCATCATCATCATCATCATGCTGCAGCACTTTACACAAATTGCAATGTTGACAAATATTGACAAGACACCTTTCTGCTATGTTTAGTTTGACAGGAAAGCAAAGGGTAAATAGTTAAGTGGTGGGGGGGGGGGAGTGTAATAGAATGGTCTAAGACTGGGTGAGGGGAGGAGTCAATGTGTAACCAATGCCAATCAATGATTCATTTTTCTCTCTCCCACAACACACACACATACACACCGTGTTCACATAGAGCTTAAAGTGTTTATTGACAGCCTTGTTCTATAAACATTTCTGAATTATATTTCTTTCTTCTGAGGATGAAGCCCACATAAGCCTGAGACTTTTGCGTGAGTAATGAATTGGATGGTAGTAATTGATGAGTTGGACCAACAGTCTTAGGTGGATTCCGAACCACCACGAACTGATTTCACTTCTGAGAACAGAGTATTTTTTGGTTGTCAATTCAATGGGTCACCCTTACAACGATAGTCCAGGAGTTCGTAGCTTATTATCACAGTATGTGATTATACAGATACCTGTTACGGCTCACAGCAAATACTAGGAGCAAGAAATACCTGCAACAGACAAAAAGAAGAAGGTTTTGAGAAATGGAATGATTGAAGCAATAAATTGTCATGATGTTAAAGTTTATATTAATAAATTGTCATTGAAAGTAATTATTAGATGTATAAAAAAAGCTGGGGGTCAGGCAGGAGCGCCCATTCCAGTTCTACAAAGCGTTTTGGAGGGAAGGGGGTTGCAAGTGGTAAAAATCGCCTAGTTTTGTTGGAAAAATTATTTAAATTACTTGAATTTTTGTTGAATTATGATTTTAGAAGAAGTATTTTCTTTTTGGGGGAGGGGTTGGTATAGGCAATTTTCATTAAAAAAATAAAATTTGGGTTACAATTAATCCATTTTGAATCACTCAATAAAAAAATTCTTCAATCTCAATGGAGAGTGTATTTAGCAATATATGTATCTGCTTAACTCATCTATGTGCCGAGACAAATACATTGTGATACATACAAGGTCGTATTTATTAAAGTATTTTTTCAAAGAAAGACTTGGGTAAGTCTGACTTACGCTTACAAGTTCACAAAGTTACAAGCCAGCTAAAAGCTAACCCAGCTCCCACTCAGCTCCTCTCTAACAAGGCCCGACTCTTGATAAATAATTTCACACTAATACTTTACATTAAACAACACTAATTCACCCTAATATGAGAATTTACACTACACAAATTAAAAGACCATAACAAAGGCCTGACTCTTGATAAGAATTCACCACTAATAATTTAATTTTAACAAGAATTTACACAACATAAAAGTTTGACTCCAGATAATAATCAAACATTGATAATTGACATTAAATTCACACAAATATAAACATTTACACTACATAAATACGGCTGGAACAGCTAAATAGGATTGTAGCCTGACTTTGTCAACTTGTAAAATCGCCTAGTATTATTAACGCTATAATTACCTTACTATCATTACTTGAAATGACTTGAATACTTTCATTACTTCCCAAACTTGTAGCCTGACTTGTCAGCTAGTAAACTCGCCCAGTATTATTGACAGTTTAACTGTCTCCCCTTATTTTCATTACTTTAATTTATTTAAATACTTTCATTACTTCCCATACTTGTAGCCTGACTTACTTTCATTACTTGAAATGACTCGAATACTCTCATTACTTCCTATACTCCTGACTTGTTCGCTTCTAAAATCGCCTAGTATTATTAATGCTATAACTACCTGAGTTTTAATTACTTGAAAATACTTGAATATTTTCATTACTTCCCATACTTGTAGCCTGACTTACTTATATTACTTGAAATGGCTTGAATACTCTCATTACTTCCCAAACTTGTAGCCTGACTTGTCAGCTTGTAAACTCGCCCAGTACAATTGACTCTTCAACTGTCTTCCCTCACATTCATTGCACATTCCATCATTTTTCGTTTATTTCCTGCAATCTAAGCAAATTCATTGCTAAATTCTCCAATCAATTGCCTACCAGACTGAGCCTCGTGCAATTCATACGGGGCAAGCATACACACCCATCCCAGCAAATGTGGCTGGAAGCTCAGCTCTGGTTAGGCCAGTTTAATGGAATGGTTTATGAGCAGAAGTGAGACAGAGTGATTAAATAGAGTGAGATAATGGTATAAGAGTGAGTAAGAGGTTGGTGCGGTGTTAATGGTTGGCTTGTGGTGGGGCCTGAAATTAATTGGACGGTTCGGTCAGTTCATCTTGCCTGTGCCTGCGCTTGCACAAACTTTCTTGCTAGCTCACTGCCTAACTTAGCCTGGACCAAGCCTTGCTCACATTACAGCCCCCAAAGAGATGGAAGCAGTGGCGTAAAGTCTTGTTTCAGCCTTGGATTAAACAGCTACTGTGTTTGCTTCATTACACGAGAAAAGTGTGATTAAAATTGAAAGAAAGACTGAAAAAATGTTAATGAAGACCAAGGTAATTAGAAAACAAGGTAGTGTTCAACAGCATGATACAAGCCAAGGTTCCTAAAACAAAGTTGATCCGTTTTTTGAGAACTAGAAAAATAGTGGGGGTATGACGTATTTCATTTCTAGCCCATTCAACGAAGAAGTATAGAGGGAAAGTCTTGGAACACAGTTTTTGACTCCATAACTTTGTTTGGGCTAGTTGGGAGGTGAACATATCAAAAGTCCCCGCCCGAACCCCGGGGGGTTGAAAGTCTCATTTTTCGGGTTTTTGCTTATATCTCGGAAAACATACGTCCTACCGACATAACCATTCTATACAAAATTAAAGCTGATCAAATTTCCTACAAGTCTTATCCAGTCATGTTTTTCGATATCTTGTTTAGTTTTCTAGATATCCGCTCTTGAAAGTCTGTAATTTTGGAAAAAATTTTCTTTTTAAATTACAGACTTTCAAAAGCGAATATCTAGAAAACTATACAAGATATCGAAACACATGACTGAATAATACTTGTAGGAAATTTAATCACCTTTAATTTTGTATTTAATAGTCATGTCGGTAGGACGTATGTTTTCCGAGATATAAGCAAAAAACTGAAAAATGAGACTTTCAACCCCCTCCCACATCCCGGCTTAAGGGGTACGGGCGGGGAATTTTGATATGCTCACCTCCTAACTAGTTCAAACAAAGATATGAAGTCAAAAATTGTGTTCCAAGAATTTCCCTCTATACCTTTTTTTGAGCATTCGCTGCCTGGACTATTCAGTAACATATATCATAAGTCATTCAGTAACATAATTATATCATATGAGTAACTCATATCACTGACTGCTGATCAAGATATAGATTCAAATCTGTGATAGGCAAGCAACTTGAATTTTATGCAAAAAGGTGTACAAATAAGGCTGAAACTTGCAAGTTAAGGGTAATTCTGAACAGTGTGACGTCACAACTTTTCTATTTTGCCAATTTGAGCGAGCTATGGAGCAACCTTGTTTCTATTAACCTTGGTAGCAAGCTACATTCAGCTGATGCTGTGACGTCATCCGTATCTATTTTCATGATTTCGCATGTCTTTCACATATTAAACTATTTTCCTCTAAGTATACATGCTTTTCAAGAAACTTGGTCATATCCTATGGTTCATGGTATATTTAACTGTTAATTTAAGGCATTTTTGATACGATCATACAATTATCTAATTAAGATAACACGATATTATGCTATAGCATGAGCATCACATGGAGGATAGTGCTTCGATTATTATTACAATTATTATTAACGTTATTATTATAATTATTATGACCATTATTATTAACATTATTTTTAGCATTATCATTACCATTATTATTCTGCTTTGAGTCCTTTTATTTGTACTTCAACTCACTTCAACTAATTTTAAGTACTGTGAAAGATTAACTATTAAATGTTAAAACAATTTCTATTGGAGAAATAGATATTCGATTCTAATAACCACGTGATAATAAGTGTTGAAGGATTTTGAAGGATAGCATACCTATTTCCAACTCATATTACGCTGAATCTATATATTCCCCGAAGTGGCATTATTAGTATTCTAGTTACCTTGATGGAGACTAAAAAAAGCAGTAAAATTACAATGCAAATATCTTTGTTGATTTTTTTGAGTAGTGTTGGGGAAGAATGTGTTTAAAATTTGATGTCTATTGAAAATTATGAAATACATAAATGAAGAAAATCAAGTTTCAACCTGGAGAGGTTTGTAAAATATTTTAATTATTGTCTATGTCGAGACAATCAAATTTAAGTTGTAATAATTGAAATGATTGGAAAATAACACTGAAAACGATTATCAATGTTTTATAACTATTTGAATGCTATACTATTCAACTACATAAAAGAGTTTCTACCTAAAGAATTTTGTGAAAATACCTCTACAGGCTAGAATGAACTTTCAAAGGAATGAGAAATTGTTTCGTTAACCAATCTTGAAGTTTGTTGGAATAAAAAAAGAATCCAGACATCCTTTTTAATATCCATTTAGTCTCCAAATGACATAAATGCAGTCTAATATAATTTAGTAACCAGTGTAATGACGCATTCCAGAAGAGAACCTACTGCTAAGCGAGTGGAGTCTCTCGACTCGATCCCACAAAATATGGAATAATTTGATTTAGTAAAATGAGTTGGGAACAAGTTTGGAGAAAAGCTGGGGCCGGGGAGGCAGAAAAACATTTTTCAGGATTTAAAAACAGGTTTTACGTCGCAGGACGCGGTATTCATTAGAGGGCCGAAGCGCAGCGATGAAGGCGTAAAGTCTTATTTTACGACAACGATGAAATAACGATTGCTTTTATGACTCAACAGGCCATAAAAAATGAAATTTGAGCCGTGCCACCAGATTCTGTGTGATCCTGATTTAAGTTACTTATTTCGTCATCAAAAATAAAATTATCTGGTTGGCTGTGATTAAGGATCGGTGAGAAAATAACAATTGTAACTCGTTTTTTATTCAGATCGATAGTTGGTGAATCGATTCATGGTCAAACTATCGAATTAGCTGGGGGACCACAATGAATTATTCAAACATATACTACTGTTTAAGTAGAGGACAGAAGGTATCAAGTATCGGTGAGAAAATATCGAATATAATTTGTCTTTCATTCAGATCGATAGTTGCAGTATCAATATTCATGGTTAAACTATCAAATGAAGGACTTTGGAATCACAATAAATTATTCAAATACTTGATACTGTTTAAGTAGAAGAAAGAAGAGATCAAGTATCGGTGAGAAAATATCAAATATAATTTGTCTTTCATTCAGATCGATAGTTGGAGTATCGATTAATGGTCAAACTATCGAATGAAGAACTAAGAATCCAATGAATTATTCAAACACATGCTACTGTTTAAATAGAGTATAGAAGAGATCACGTATCTGTGAGAAAATAACGATATAATTTGTTTTCCAATCAGATCGATAGTTGGAGTATCGATTCACGGTTAAACAATCGAATGAAGGTTTGTGGAATCACAATGAATGAATTATTCAAACCCATGTTCAAGTAGAAGATAAAAGAGATCAAGTATCTGTGAGAAAATATTGAATATAATATGTTTTTCATTCAGATCGATACTTGGACTATCGATTTATGGTTCAACTATCAAATGAAGGACTGTGGAATTATTCAAACATACGCTACTACTGGTTACATTGAGAGATCTGGTTTTGTAGGTCTCGGTCTGATAAAACTAGTAGGTTGTGAACGGTAGACCTCACTCCCAAGAATGAGGATGTTTGCACAGAGTAACATACTCCATGAACTTGATGATACCACCAAAAATCAAACAAAACCTTCAGATCTAACCCCCAATTTAATTTGTGTAGTCTATTTCATGTCTGTTTTCCACAAAAAGCCACTCTGTATCACATCACCAAGGCAGCTTTTTATTCTCCAGACAGCTAATGTTCCAATCAGATCAGTTTTAACATGACTGGTGAATGAATTTTTTTCTGAGGATGAAGCCCACATAGGTCTGTGACCAGTGCGTGGGTAATGAGTTGGATGATGGTGATTGATGAGTTGGACCTACAGTTTTAGGTGGGTTCCGAACCACCGGGAAGTGATTTTACAGCAGGGAACATTGTCTTTTTTGCTGGCCAATCTAATCGGTCACCGTTACAAACAGGACCTACGAGAACGCAGCTTATCTCTATCTGATTGAACAGATACCTGCTACGCCTCGCGGCTATCACTCCCCAACAATTTGTACAACAATATTAATCATATGTCAACTAAATAATCTGGACTGAACTGAATTACTCCCACAAGCGAACAAGTTTTTTTCCTTCTGCTGGTTGGTGCCAAAAAAAAAACATTATTTATTTAAGAAGTTATTTTATTTCATGTATTAATTTATTAACATTAAGTTAATGAAACTTCAATTTTTTTTTATTGTAAAGTTGTGGCAATATGCGTATAATAATCATTTAGTTATGAAGCACTTGTTTATTATACTAACTTATTTGAAATACTAGAAATAATTAGTTTATCTCAAACAAATATGCTATTTTTATGAAGGATAACTCGATTAATATTTATGAAGTCTGATGAAGTTATGAATAAAAAGCCCGAGGGCTATCTCAAAATCAGATTCCAATTGCATATGATGGAGAAGCTCATTTAAAAAAAATATGTTCCCTGAAAGAGACCTGAGTGCCTTTATTTTATCCTTATAAATATCATTTGAATGCAAGGAAATTTCGAAAACCCTTACACATATATCGCCCGGCATTCCTTATAGGAAGATCCATGCAAAAACTCATTGAATTCGGTAAACGAGTTTAGCCGAAAATTCATTAGGCTACGAACAGACAAATTATTATTAATTATTATACAATTATTCAATAATTATTTAAACATTCATTACGAACACGCAAAACGGTCGACTTGGAACAAAGACCTCTCTTCGTTCGGTCAAAAAGGAATTGCCAAGAAGCTGAATTCCAAAAAAATAGTTTATTCTTCAATTCATTACGAACTAAAGTTTATTAAGTGTAATAACTTCTAAAAAGTGTAATGAAAAGAATCTTTTTAGAAGAATATAAACATAGAGCAAATATATAAAGATGTATTGGTTGCACATATCTTGTTTTAGAACATGAAAGATTGACGAAAAATAAGCATCTTTTTAATAAATTCGTAACTGAAACCTTTTTAGGGGTAGTTCCATTTCGCCATGCTATGAAAACATGATGATCCGATTCCGGTGGTTCGGAACCCACCTAGAACTGTAGGTTCAACTCATCAATCACTATCATCCAACTCATTACCCATGCTTAAAAAGTGGGCTTCATCCTCAAAAAAAAACATGATAATAATTTTTTAAATAAAATTGTCCAAATTAAGGTTATACAATTTCCAAAACTGAGCATTCCTATCATTACCGTTTGAATTACCGTTCAAACAACAAGCGGATCCCACCTACTAGCACAATGGAGAAAATAAATGTAGGATAAGCCTATCTGACTTGTCAGAAGTGGGAACGGCACGTATAGAGACGGAAAACTCTTGTGCTTTAGATGTGGGATCAGCTAGCGTGAATCGACAGCTTGGTGTGTTCTTTAGAGAAAGAAAAATGTCATCCCATAAAAGAAAAGTAGAAGCTGGGCCTCATACGTTATTGATGACGTCATGGATCCGAATGGAAGTGCTGGCCACAGCACCGGAAGTGGCACCTTGAGATATGGTGACTTCCGGTCTAGCCCTCTCGCGGGTGCCCTTACTACCGTGTTGTGGCTCTCCTAAGGTTAATTTCTACTTTTCCGATACAACTTTCACCCTCCAATATTCTCTTACCTTTCTCTATCAAGCTCTCTCTTTCAATTTATCTCTGTCTTTCTTTCGCTCTTACTTTCTTTCACTCTCATGCTCTATCTTTTTCACTCTCTCACAACGTCTCTCACTTACTCTCTCTCGCTCTCTTTTATTCTCTCTCTCTCTCTCGCACACACTCTCTCTCGTTTCAGTTCGGAACATGCGTAGTTTATTGTTGGCCATGGCATTGTACAGAACAGAATGATAGTAGAGTGTGTTGCCAGGGGTTGTTTCTATGGACGAAATATTTGTAAAATGTCAGAACGCCAGTGAGTCGTATAATGCATTATACCCAGAAAAAGATGAAAGATACAGGAGATTATTTTTTCTAGATTACGTCTTGGAGACTCCAGTTTTGGAGTATAAGACAAGTCAGATCAACAAGTATTATATACAATCTTATACACTAGTTACACGGTTTCTGAGTTGTTCATTAACTTAATGGACCATCAACTCTAGGCTTGGCAATGATGACTCTTTTCAATGAGTCGATCAATCGCCCTCACTCTTATGAGTGAGTCGTTCATTTCAACTAGTTCAAAAATGAGTCATCAGCAATGCTCGTGCTCATTTACTACCATTACCATAGCTTGTTCAGACGCTCAGCGGTCACTGAGCACTCATACATACACAACAATAAACAGCCTTGTCGTATGTCTGGCGCCTCATTATAAATAATTCTCAGAATCTGAGTCATCAGTTTAATATTCCAGAGCACAGAGCGTATTCTATTTTTCAGAAGTAGTCAGCCAGGTTATGGAGCTGAGAGAGGTGAGTGAGTGAGCAAGCTGTTGTTGTAGTTAGTTCACTTCACAGTTCGAAATGCTCGTGGAGTGGGGAGGTGAGTGCTCTTGTCCAGCAGGCCGCTGTTCTGCTCTGCTAATTCAAAGACCGCTCACTAGATGAAAAAACAAACGCCGCTCAAAAATGAACTACCTACTTTCTGAATTTGAACTACTAGTTCGTAGTTCATTTTAAAGAGTCAGTTACTTTGAACGACTCGCTCATTCTGGTCACATCTTTAATTAACTCAATGCTGGAGCAATGGGTTAATGATCCATTAAACTTAATGAACAACTCAGAAACCGGGAATTAGATTGTAATAGAAAGATGTGACAGCCTTTAAGGGTACGCCCATGTTGAGGAGGTGCAGGTAAAGTTGTGTGTTTCATAGCAGTAAATGTGACAACAAGGAGTCTTATTTACTTGAATGTTATGTGTTTGTTGATCATTTTGAATTCATTGATTCCTGTTTCTATACGTGTTTAAGGCACGTTAAAGCAACTTTAAGGCTATGTTAAGGCCGCTAAGCCGTTGTCGATAAAATATCGTGACGGTGTGTAATAACTCTCCAATTTCAATATCATATGAAGGTATAGGCTTCTTAAGCCCCTCATTTTCTCCCCTATACAATCCAAGGGTGAACCAGACTTGTCTCAACTTGTAGGACAAAATTTGAAAGCAAAGTCAAGTAGCATGTTGCCACGGTTTAGCAATTGGGGGAATGAAGCAGCCTTTACGGGTTGATGACACTTTGTAGCTTTCCTGGTGGACAGAAATCTAGTGTAGAGCGCTTGTTTCCGCTGTGAGGTCCAACTTCTCGTGAACTACTAAGGGAAAGTAAGGGATTTATTCGGGGACGAACAGCGCTGCAAAGGGATTAGGGCTGATAGCAAAGGTACAGAGGTAGAGGCAAAGGCTCGCCAACTACTGACCCTTCCGAAAACATCTTCCCTTCGCCTTTCCCTTTAACCAATTCAGTCGGATTAATTTGCTCGATTTTCTTCTTCTTGTCGAGTCCGTTGTGTTTGTCTTCACTTCTATGTAGTTTCTTCTTATACCTCTTACTTCTCCTTCTTGTTGATCTTGTTCATCTTTTTCTTCTTGTTCTCCTTGTTTTTTTTATTACTGCCCACATGAGTCCGAGACTTGTGCGTGGGTAATGAGGTGAATGATAACACTTCAATGCCATACGGAAGAGCGGGATTCGAACCCACGACCGCTGAAACGACAGCAAGCTGAAGTTGTAATGCCCCAACCAACTGCGCTAAGCGGCCCAACGCTTCTTGTTCTTCCTCTTCTTCTTTTCCCTCTTCATCATCATTTTCTTGTAGATCAATTTCTTCATCTTCATCTTCCTTTTTATTTTCCCTCTTTTGTTTCTCTTCTACATTTTCTTCTTCTCACCCCTCCTTTTCATTCTTCTACGACTGCTTCTCCGTCTCCTTCTTCTTCTTCTCCTCCTCCTCCCCCTTCTCCTCCTCCCCCTTCTCCTCCTCCTTCTCCTTCTTCCCACTTTTTCTTCTTACTCTTCCTCTTTTTCTTCTTCGCCTCCTTCTTTTTCTCCTCCTCCATCTTCTTCTCCTTCTTATTCCTTATTTGTTTTCCTCTTCATCATCATCTTAATCTCCTTTTTTCTTCGTATTCCTCTTCATCATCTTTTTTCTTCTTGCTCTTTTTCTTCATCATCATCCTCCATTTTTCGTTTTCCTTCTTTTTATTTCTTCTCCCTCTTTTCTTTCTTTTCTTCTTTTTCTTTCTTTTTTACTTCTCCTTCCTTTTCTACTTTTTCTTCTTCCCACTTCTTTTTCTTATTCTTCTTCTACTACTTCTTTTTTTTATTTTTCTCCTCCTTTCTCATCCTCTTTTTCTCCTCCTTTTTATCTTTCTTCTTGCACTTCCTCGTTTTCTTCTTATCCCTTTTTTTCTTTTTCCTCGTCTTTTTCTTCTTCGCCTTCCTCTTTTCTTCTTATCCTCCTCCTTTTTCTTCTCCTCCTTCTTCTTTTTGTCCTCCTCCTCCACAATCTTTCCCTTCTATTCCTCGTTGTTCTCCTCTTCCCAATTCTTCTTCTTCTTCTTTGATTCTGAAGAGATAGGCTGGCTACTCTATGCCACGTTTCGGAGGGCAAAAATATTTCGAGTACAGTGAGACATCAAAAAGCAATGCATGTGAAAGCAAGAAAGAAATAAAAAAATAAAAAGGGTTTGTGGTTGGGAAGGTATAGAGAGAGTGAGTGAGAGAGAGTGTGTGAGAGAGAGTGAGAGAGTGAGAGAGGAGTGAGTGAGTTTGAGTGGGTGGGAGTGAGAGAGAATAATATAGGTGGATAGAATGTGGTGACAGAAAGGTTAGCCGTTTGTAATTATTGTGATTGCGCGTGGGTGAACGCTTTGAATCGTTTTGAACTGAACAAATAATATGAGAAAAAAACCGATACAATAAGAGTATCTAAGGACCCAACGAATTTACATAAAATAATAATAATTATTATTATCAGTTGTGCTGGTAGGAATGTGCACCACTGAATTTCTTTGATTTCTATAAATATCATATGCTCCCTGATTGCCAAAAAATGTACATCGTTTGTTCATGGAAAAGAGTTTTGTTTCTTCTTCATGTTCAATAAATCTTATAATATATCATATCTCGGTTTTTTTTAATTCGACGATTTAAAAATATTTAAGGAAAGATTTCAACACAATCAAAAATTAAAACGTAAACGCTTGCACTGTAAAAAAATAAAGTTGATAAAAAAAACTTGTTTTCCAGTTTTTTTCGGAGGATGAAGCCCACATAGGTCTGTGCCCTGTGCGTGAGTAATGCATTGGATGTTGGTGATTTATGAATTGGACCCACAGTTTAAGGTGGGTTCCGAACCACCGGGAAGTGATTTTACAGCAGAGAACAGTCTTTTAGCTGGCCATTCCAATCGGTCATTCTTACAAAGAGCGCCGTAATTTCTAATGTTTTGATGTTCAATGCTGCCTATATTCTGATTTTTACTAGCTCAAACTAATCTAGAGCCTATAATGGAAATCTGTTTTACATCATAATTATTTTCAAAGTCAACCCCTAAACTCCAAAATCAATAGCGATCTCACTTGGACTATGAGTAGGCTAAGACATTTCAAGAGTCTAGAATTTTCCTTTCAAACGCAGACGGACGGACAACGGCATGATTTCAATAAGGCTGCGTCGGGTCCTTATCGAGTGACCTGGCTGGCTCAGGTCTGGTGTCAAAGTTATCAGGTCGCACCTGAATAAGTTCAGTGACTGTTTTTAGGCAGCCTTAATAATAGTGAGTGAGCCTGTTGGTTTTCAAAAAATGTTTCCTGATTAAATTTGAATAAATGAAAAAAAGTCTATTCCTCATCTTCACATATAATTTTCTTACTTTTACTTATTATTCTACCTCCACGTAACAATTGAAAGTACGGTAATTTTGAGTCAAATTACCCATAATTTATTCTTTGATTGCTTCTGGCAATACTGGTGCGCAAAGCGCTACGCAAAAAGTCAGGAGCTAGAAAACCCAGCTTAAATATGTTTTGTAATATTTTAAACCACCATCATATAACTCTTTACCCACGCACAAGTCTCAGACCTATTCAAAAAAACATACATTCACTTGCTTAAGAACATTTTTTCATAATTAATTTCACAACATTTTAACCTGTAGAAATAAAATAAAACCTTCACGTCTTTTCAAGTATACTCTCCTCCACTCAAAATATATTCACTACCAGTATTCATCAAATCTACAAAGGAAGAAAACATCGAAAACAAATTCAATTTGCATAAATTGTAAAAATAAACCCAATATGCAACCACTTCTAAGTTCTATGGCTACAGAATGTATTCGCGTCGGATACAGTTTACAGGGACACGATTTGTTATCGAGTGATATGTATGCGTGGATAAAAGCGGAGCATGGTTGTATGACTACATGATTACATGATTACATGACTGCATGAGTATACGCTTTTTAGCTTTCGAGTTTCTGATCGAATATCGATCGATACCAACGAGCATTAAATGTAAATGAGACTGCGCAATCCAGAATACGTTCCTCTTCAACAGTAGCGATAGTCGACACTGTTATAGTCGACTATCGATAGTCAACTATCGATAGTCGACTATAATAATGTGATTGTTTCAGAACGTAGCAAATTGGAATGAGGGATGTGGAGGAAGAAGGAATGATTAGGGGCGGAAGTGCGAGAAGATAAGAAGAGGACAGAAGAATGAGAGGTAATGTAGAAGTGAGAAGAAGAGAAAAGAAGGAAAAATTGATATCGATAGTCGACTATAATAATGTGATTGTTTCAGCACGTACAAGTTGGAATGTGGGATAACGAGATGTGGAGGAAGAAGGAATGATTGGTGGTGGAAGTGGGAGAAGATAAGAAGAGGATGGAGGAATGAGTGGTGATGTAGAAGTGAGAAGAAGAGAAAAGAAGGAAAAATTGATATTTTTTCTTTAGGATACAACCCCCATAGATCTTAGACCTGTGCGTGGGTAATGTATTGGATGATGGTGATTGATGAGTTATAGAGTATATCTTTTTCATGATTTTGCTATATTTGAATTAAAGTGCAGAATCAAAATCCAAGTTATCGCCTGTGCAGACGGACTAAACCACGATTCAATAATGTTCTGTTGAGTCTTTAAAAAAATGAAAAAGAATTTAAAAAAAATGACGGGAATAAAATCTGTAACAATCGACTTAACAGACAAGAACCAGAGAGAATAGAAGTAAAACTCTCTGACAGAAGTATACTTTCTGACAAGAACACATCCTATTCAGTTCGACTGTAAACAAAAGTTAATGATATTTTGTTTTCTCAGCTCGCATAGATAAATTCAATTATTCTAATCGCACCCTTACTACTTAAATTCTAAACTTCTTACAGCTATCGAAATGTATTTGAAATTTATTATTCAACGCCAAGAAATAAATCTAAATTCTCCTAACAAGTGTTTTGATGGGAGGGTGAGGCGACAGAAGGGACCTAAACAGCGAACACATGATACAAATTGAAAATGAAACAGAGCAGCCGAATAATTCGTTGTTGGAATAATGGAATTGCTACTGCATACTGATGCTTTCTCACACCCCTTTTTCATTATTCTCTCTCCTACTCACTCTACATCATCTTCGTGCCTCTCTTTCTCTCAATCAATTATTCTCCTTTCCTCATTACCCGTTTCTATTTCATTCACTCATTTTCAATCTTCCTCTTCCCACTTCACATACTCCTCACTCATTCTCTCATCCATCTTACACACTCTCACTTCTCTCCCATTACTCTTTCTCTCTTCTCTCTTTCTCTCTCAAACACTCTCTCATTCTATCTCTCTCGCTGCCTTGTCTCTCTTGTTGACAGCTGCAGAAGGAAGATAGAAGATGCCTTTACTCACACGTAGATAAATAAGTAGCTGGAGACTGGTAACAGCCAAAAGGACATTTGTAATTTATATTATGGACCGGCAAAGACTACTCCAAAGGGAGAGAAGGATCTTTCAACAATAACAACAACAACAAAAACCACCTCTTCTCCTTTCGTTGTAGTAGTAGAAAGGTTTAGTAGCAACAGCAGTTCTAGTAGTAGTTAGTAGTAGTTAGTAGTAGTAGCAATCACATTCATTGATCTGATTGGAAAAAGAAGAATGGTGAAGTGATTTGGAGGAAGGAAAAGAATAAGGAAATTAGTAATTTGTAGTAGTAGTAGTAGTAGTGGTAATAGTAGTAGTAGAAGTTAGTAGTAGTAGTAGTAGTAGTAGTAGTAGTAGTAGTAGTAGTAGTAATTTATTGTAGTGGCTAGTAGTAGTATTAGTTAGTACGTTAGTAATAGCAATCACATTCATTGATCTGATGGGAAATAGAAGAATGGTGAAGGGTGATGTAGAGGAAGGAAAAGAATAAGGAAGAGCAAAATCAAAAGATAATCAAGGGGAAGGAGAAAAAAGAAGAAAGAGATGAAGTTGAGGAAGAGAAAGAGAGGAAGAATAAGACGTGGGAAACAGAAAGATCAAAAAGATTAGGATAGAAAGAGTCACGGATAATTAGAAACGGTTGTAAACACGGTGGTTCGGAACACACCTAAAACTGTAGGTCCAACTCATCAATCATCCAACTCATTACCCACGCACAGGTCTCAGACCTTGTGGGCTTCATCCTCAAAACAAAAAAGAAAACACTTCTCCAGTTTTTTTGTTGCAGATTCTGCTTGATATTCCCCTGTTCACATTGTTGTATTTCTTTCATTATTCTACTCTTTTTAATCGATTTATGGCCTTGCAACCCTACCTCTAAGATTTTATAGTCATGATCAGATAGTTCCGAGCCGCCTAATCTCGTTTTACAGTAATGTATATTTGTAAGGATGTTATCAATTAATGTTTGTAACATTCTTGTGACTCTTGTATAATCATGAACTTTTATTTACAAGTTATTCACGTATATAATATCCTTTAAATCTTGAGTCATTTTATTCTGTGTTGCAAAAACTGTATTGAAATCTCCCGCTACAATAACGTTTGTAAAACGAGTCCTAGTAATCTCTAAAAGACCAATGAATAGTTCCAAAAATTGTTCCATTCCCCATTTGGTGACCTGTAAATACATAACACCGCTACTACGAAATTATTGTCGATTTTAAATCTCAAACCAGTATCTGATAAATTAGGGGAAAAACTAGAAAAGAACGGTTTTGATGTAGCTTTTCAAACAAAACCTATTTTAAAGATTTTTTGGGTGTAGTAAAGATAATTATTATCTTGAAGTGGAGTTTATTAATTGAATTGCGGTGATTGTAATGCCTGTTATGTGGGTCAGACTGGTAGAAGTTTCAAACGCAGAATAAATTAACATACAAGGGATTGGAAAACCCAAAAAGGAGACTTGAATTTTGCAGAGAATCTCATTAATAATGGTCACAAGTTCAAGGCTGAAGAAAATGTTGAATTCTGTATTTGATTGGCAAAGGCAGACAAGTGAACATTTTAGAAGCTTTGGTAAAAAAAGATTCCAATACTAGTTTAAATGGTCAAATTTATTTCAACCAATTCAATACAACGAACTTGGTATCATTATAATTCTGGCCTAGATTTCAATAGCGGTACTTTCTTGTCTTTCTCTGCTGACCTTCAGTGAGCTTCAATTTGCTAATTTTAAATTTATTTAATTCTAGCCTACTTGTGTATTGTTCTGTGCTCACAGTTTTTTAGTTCTTGATTTTGACTCTTATTTTTGCTTGTTGCACCTCCCACCAGTGGGCCGGTCTTGTTTTGGCCTTCTGCAAATTATTGAACTTCAATGAAGGTTAGTATATTAGAGGCACTTTCTCCCTCAGCAAATATTATCATTCCGTTTTTAGTATATATTGAGCTACTCTGTACTTTAGTTTTAGTTTGTTTGAGATTGATAATGGTATAACAACTAGTCTCACTATTTTCAACAAATGTGGTTGTGATAACTTCATGTCTTATTATTCATGATATACTTTGATAAAAAGGTGTTATTGATAAATGTAGTTGTGACAACTTCATGTCTAATTATTTATTATAGATATCTTCCACAATATCACCTTCGCCACTACATAGAAAGTGACAGTATATCGCTAAATAAGTTGAAGTTGTGATCGATTTTTTTACTTGAATGTTCATTAGATTTAATGAAAAAGGGAGAAAATTTGAAAATTTGGGTATAGCATTTATGTGAGGTAAGAATCACTGAATGGAGTTTAGAAAAAAGCTCATCCTTTCCACACTCTGATAGAATTGATCCAAAGAGATCAGTATTTGCCAGCTGTGCCCCAGGCATAAGCTGATTGGATACACACTTTTACCTTTTCTATTACTTTCATCGTTTTTCTCTTCATTCTTTCTCTGTCTCCTCTCTTTATCACTCCTTCTTCTTTATTTCGCTCTTCCTCTTTAACCTGCATCCTTTAATCCAATTCTTGCCACTACCTATAGAAATATTTCTTTTCCTCTCGTCATGTTTCATTTCTTCTCATTTTATCACTCATTTCTTCTTTTTTCTCTTTATCTTTAATTTCCATCCTGCAATTTAATTCTTGTCTCCACTTGCACGAATAGGCCAGCTTGTGTAATAAGATAACAGTGATAAAAATGAAATTCTCAGAAAATCGAAGTTTCTTTGTTTTCAATTTCGATATTTTTAGGAATTTCACTGATGGCCTTTCCTAGAAATTTTAATTTGAAAATGAGTTAGTCCTTGAGTAGGCAATCAGGATTGATTTTACAATAATTAAATCCATCAATTATTATTTTTTAATAGATATTATGTAGTAATTCATTGAATGAACTAATTTTGAGTTATTTAGTTCAACTAATTTTAGAGAAATCAACGTAATAGTTATCTTTCTTATGAAATGATATATCCTAATCCTTTCCTTATCCATATCACATCCTTATCCATATCCTTTCGATAGGTTGAAAGAATAAATTATCAATAATTCAGTTTATCTTTCCACTATTCTTTAGTTTATCTCAGTCTACCAATAAGAGATAGCGAAACTTCATCCGTTAGATGAACTGCAATATGATTTCTAATTGAAAAACAAATATTTTAAATTATTATTACAGTATGAATAGTAAATTTTTACTCATAAAACTTAGAATTAAACATATAACATGAGTTAATTTGACTACGCCACCTGTCATCAATATAAATTTTTCTACAATGAGGGGCATTTCATTGGTGGAACTTAAAAATTGAAGAAAACATCAATATCCCACAATAACCGTCAATTTTCCAGTTTCAACTCTCAAAACAAATCAACCACGTTCTGCTACCATTTATTTACATATTTTTTGAAGATTACGTCTTGGAGACTCCAGTTAAGGAGTATAAGACAAGTCAGATCAACAATTATACACTGGTAGTTAAATATATGTGCATACGTTGTCAGAATAGGCTCTGCGAATTTTGAAGAATAGCATATTAATTCGAACGGATAAGTAGTATTTTTGTATATTATTATTAGTACTTATAATATATTAATAATTTACATCATTAACGTGTCTAATATAAGTTAAAGTATTTAAATAAAAAGTCAAATTCTATTTTCGAGGTTAGGTGTACCGATATTGATAAATTTTCTTGTAATTAAATAGTCTCAAGTTGACAATTGTAATAAATTAAGTAATATTTCATTAAACATTTAACTAAAATCAATTGAAAACAATTTTTAGCTAGGAAAATGAGTCCAAACAAGGCATCTAAATCTAATTGTTTAACTAAAACTCAGGTAGCTACGCGATCTCAGCAATTATTAACAAAAAAATCTCCAACAGCTCTTAAAGCTACTGTAGATGTAGAAGAAAAGGTTGCTAAACTATTGAGTGATCACACCAAATTGAAAACAAAATTAGAATCATCATTAAAAAATTCTGAGGAAGAACGAATAGGGTTAGTGGATCACATAAAATCTCTGGAAGTTATTGTAAAATTGCAGCAGGAAGACCATAAAACTGAAATACTAAATCTCACGAGTCAATGTAGGTCTATGTCAGAGGAAATCGAAATATTAAAATCAAAAATAAACTTGGCTAATGTAAGATCTGAACCTCTGATCAATACAAAAAAAGTAGAACCTAAATCAAATGGGGAAAAAATAAATAGAAATGGTCAAACAAAAACGTATAGTCAGGTTTTGCAAACAGCAACCAAAACTAAAGTAAGGGCAAATAACGATAGGAAAGGTAGAGTACTGCTCTTGACATCCAGTCATGGACGAGACTGTAGTGACCTACTAAATAAAAGATTAAAAAATAAGTATGAAGTTCAGAGCTTTTTCAAACCAAGTGCCCCTATAAACGCAATCGTAGAGTCAGCACAGGAACAAACTAAAGATTTTGGAAAAAACGATTTTCTAATAGTACTGGGTGGCTCAAACAATATAAATGAACCTAATCTAAAACATCTTCCTGAAATAAATGAAAAAATTAAAGAGATTGTGCCACTCAGCCAAAAAACTAATGTAATAATAAGTACAATTCCGTATAGGTTTGATAGGCCAGAGCTAAATGAAGCCATTAAGTCAACAAATAAATCAATTCATAATACAATCAACAGCCTAAAAAATAAGAATTCTAAGCAGTTGGGGATTTGTTTTCTAAATGAAAGGCTGAAAAAACAAAACTTCACTAATCATGGTCTACATCTAAATCAATCTGGCAAAGTAATATTTTGTAATAGGCTGGCAGAGCTGATTGAAAGTCGTTTGCAATCTACTGTCAATAATTCTCCTAAACAATCATCTAACGAACCTTTTTTAGTAAAGTGGCTCAAAACCGGGAAGGGAAACTAGTTTCAGATGATAAATTCATATCTTCAATTGTATTAAAAGACGTTAATCGATCAAAAAATCAGGATAGCATTAGTGGAAGGAACTCTTGTAGCAATCTGATAGGCTCTCAAGATCCTAAGAGATTAAGTAAATCTACTTCAATATGCAAAAGCAACGATAAAGTAATAAGGGATGATAGGGAAGTACCGGTACTCACTGTGTTCCATCAGAATATTCAATACATTCATAACAAAATAGATAGAATCGAAGTATTTTTTAAAGAAGAGGCTCCTGATATAGCTATTTTCACAGAGCATGGTTTAAAAGAAGATGAATTGTCACAACTTAATATTCCAAACTATTCATTGAAAACGTCGTATTGCAGGACATCTCATCGAAGTGGGGGAGTAGCTATCTTCACTAAAAATGCTAAGAATATGCAAACATTTAATTTAGAATATGTAGAGAAATTTGCTGTGGAAATGGATTTAGAAGTTACTGGTTTGAGAGTAAAAATCGACAATAATTTCGAAGTAGCGGTGTTAGGTATTTATAGGTCACCAAATGGGGAATGGAACAATTTTTGTGAACTATTCAATAGACTTTTAGAGATTACTACTACTCGTTTTACAAACGTTATTGTAGCGGGAGATTTCAATACAGACTTTGCAACACAGAATAAAATGACAGAAGATTTAAGGGATATTATATACATGAATAACTTGGAAATAAAAGTTCATGAATATACCAGAGTCACAAGAACATCACAAACAATAATTGATAACATCCTTACTAATATAGATTACTGTAAAACAAGACTAGGCGGCTCGGAACTATCTGATCATGACTATCAAATCTTAGAGGTGGGGTTGCAAGGTTATAAATCAATTAAAAAGAGTAGAGAAATGAAAGAAATTCAACAATGTGAACAGGGGAATATCGATTGTTTGAAGCAGAATCTGCTACAAGAAAACTGGAGTAGGGTTTACAATAGCAATAGTTTGAATAACAAATATGATAGTTTCATTAATATTTTAAGGTTTCATATTACTATGAGTTGTCCAGTTATAAAAGTCCCTGTAAAAAACAAATTAGACAAAATTGAAGAGTGGATAACTGATGATATCCTTGCAGAAAGAAATAGGGTTAAAGATGCATATGATGAATTCAAACTATCTAGAAATATGTTAAGTGAAGATAATTACAAAGCTCTAAAGAAAAATTATACAAGAGAAGTGAAAAGAGCGAAATGTAAGAAAACAGCTGAAATTTTGAATAATAGTGTGTACTTTAACACAGCAGTGTGGGATGTAATAAACAAAAATAGGCAAGTAGCTCATGTAGATGCTTATACTAGTGTCCCCAGAATAATTAACGAAAATAACAAATATATTGATGATAGTGTAGACATTTGTAATTTCTTTAACAGATATTATCAACTGGTTGCTAAGGATCTTCAAAAATCTCTTAATACAGGTATTAGTGATGCAAACATGAGGAATACTGAGGGGATTCAGAACGAATTAAAATTCCACCCAGTATGCCAAGACGAGTTGTCAAATATCATTGATAGTTTAAATAATAAAAAAACTGTAGGAATGGATGGGGTATCCAGTAAAATTCTGAAAGAATGTAAAGATCAATTGTTAGACCCTTTGATTCATCTGATCAATCATTCATTAGAACAAGGTGTTTTTCCAGATAATTTAAAAGAGGGGAAGATCTTGCCAATCTTCAAAAGTGGTGATAGAGAAAAGGTAGAAAACTATAGGCCTATTAGTATTTTAAATGTAATAAGTAAAATTTTTGAAAGAGTAGTTCTTAATAGGTTACTTCTGCACCTTCAAGAAGCTAACTTTATCTGTGATGAACAGCATGGCTTCCAGAAAGGGAGATCAACAAAAACAGCCATAGTTTCTCTAGTTGAAAAACTAATAGATATAATAGATTCAGGTGATAAAGCTACTGCAATCTTCTTAGATCTGTCCAAGGCATTTGATTGTGTTAATCATAGAACTTTATTGGAAATACTGCAAAATGTAGGTGTAAATGGGGTTGAACTGAAATGGTTTGAATCATATCTTATTGGGAGAAAACAATGTGTAGAACTAACTACAGTAGTTGGTAATAGTATAGTAAAGAATAAATCTAATAAATTAGAGGTGCAAGCTGGAGTGCCTCAGGGTTCAATACTAGGTCCATTGCTTTTTTTGTTATATGTCAACCGTTTACCTAAAGAATTAATTAGTGGTAGAGCCCTCTTATTTGCTGATGATACATCACTCATTTTCAGCAATTCCATTCTAGATAATTTAGAAATAAGTGCCCATATAGGTGTGCAGTCTATTGTCCAATTTTTAAATCAGTTGAAATTAACTATAAATAGTAAAAAATGCCAATACCTTCAATTCAAAAACAAACATAATTTAAATGAAGATAGGGCTATAAACGTGTTTGTAAACGATAATCAATTAGACCAGGAAGAAAAAATTGCATTTCTAGGAGTTACGTTGGATAGACGATTGACCTGGACTCCATACATTGAGAAAATATGTAGTAAAATTTCATCTGGGGTATTTGTCCTGCGACAGCTTGCTAGATTGAATGACAAAAAGTTACTTTTTACAGCTTACCATGGGCTCTTACTGTCACATATTAGGTATGCTATCTTACTATGGGGTAATTCATCAAAACAAAATCTTGATAGGGTGTTTAAGATCCAAAAGAAAGCGGTTAGGTGTATAGAAAGAGTAAATAGATTAGATTCATGTAGGCCGTTGTTCAAGAGACTTGGTCTCCTAACTGTACCCTGCTTATATGTGTATGAAGCTACTTTATATGTAAAAACGAATGATATTAACCAAAATCTTGATGTACATGATTATAATACAAGACGCCGAGGAGATTATCACTTGGTGAGTCACAATAGTAGCTTATTCAAACAAAAACCTAGTTATATTGGTAGGAAATTCTACAACAAGCTACCGCAGTTTTTGAAGAGTCTTGAAAATATAGAAATATTTAAAAAACAATTGAAGAAATATTTAGTTGATAAAGCTTTTTATAGTGTACAAGAGTTCCTTTCACATCAAAATTAAGCTTCACCTCAACAAATTGGGATTAATTATGGTATCATGGTATCTAGTGTATAATATTGTTGATCTGACTTGTCTTATACTCCTTAACTGGAGTCTCCAAGACGTAATCTACAAAAAAAAAAAAAAAAAAAAAAAGATACCATAATTACTATATCAATTAGTTGAGGTGAGGCTTAATTTTGATGTGAAAGGAACTCTTGTACACAATAAAAAGCTTTATCAACTGAATATTTTTTCAATTGTTTTTCAAATATTTCTATATTTTCAAGACTCTTTAAAAACTGCGGTAGCTTGTTGTAGAATTTCAATAAGTTTGAATAAGCTACTATTGTAACTCACCAAGTGATAATCTCCTCGGCTTCTTGTAATATAATCATGTACGTCAAGATTTTTGTTAATATCATTCGTTTTTACATTTAAAGTAGCTTCATACACATATAAGCAGGGTACCATTTATGTACCATGACCTTGGCTTTACCACTATTTTCCAATAAATTGGATGAGGAAGGTCGAAATTGTCTCAAATTACAAATTAAAGTTGAAATTGGCTCCGAGGGCCAGCAGATCAATGATCCTAACCTAAACTCAAGGCAGAACCTATTCATTCCTCAAGCTGTATGCACAGAATGATGCAAGCTCGATGAAAGTTGCACGCAGTGATGCATGCTTGATGAAAGTGAATGTTAATGTTGATAGACGCCATTGAATAGCCGAAGTTCCACCGCTATGATGCTGTATGATGCTTTGATGTGGTGAAATAATGTGACTGCAGCTTCCTCACAATCAACTGATGGAACTATCTGACGCGATGTAGAGTAATTCCTCAATAAGTGCGTTACTATCATGTGTTTGATGATGATTACTGTGATGACTGCTATGTGTTTGACGATGCCACCAAATACCGCATTCATGAGCGTTTAATACGTCCAAAGTACTCAGCCTTTGTGTCTTCATACAAAGCATCACTTACAGCTAAATTATATCGGTTATATTCATGTTTAATTTGCTGATTGTTGCTATATATTGTGTAGTTGTGAATTAAGATAAAAAAGTGTATTAAATTGATGTTTTGGAAAACCTTTTTTATTTTATTTGAAAACTCATTAAAAATCTGAGTCATTAAAGAACATTATGAAGAAATTCATTAAAGATTAGGAAAGATTTGAAGCATCAAATTAATAGATTAAGCACATACCATACATCAGATTACCATCAAATCCATCATATTACTGGGAAGTGATAGCCGCGAGCCGTAGCAGGTATCTGTTCAATCAGAGAGATAAGCTGCCTTCTCGTAGGTCCTGTTTGTAACGGTGACCGATTAGATTAGCCAGCAAAAAAGACACTGTTCTCTGCTGTAAAATCACTTCCTGGTGGTTCGGAACCCACCTAAAACTGTAGGTCCAACTCATCAATCACCATCATCCAACTCATTACCCACGCACAGGTCTCAGACCTATATGGACTTCATCCTCAAAAAAAAATCCTATTACTGTTATAGTACAAGCCAAAAAATTAGGCGGCTCTAAAAAATAGCTGTGTTGCCAGATATGGGACCATGCCAGCAGATGATAGTAGAGAATTACCAACCTCAATAATGGCTTCCCTACTCGTACCATGTTGCCTAGTCTACAAGTCTAAAGATTGGAGTCATATGGTTTGTCACAAACGTCACTTGATTTTTCTGCTAAACCGCAATGTCTTTGAGTTGCCTAATTTTGTAGGATGGGGTATATTTGCAAACTTATAATGTATCTATTCAGGAATAGAAATTTCCAATTATGGCCATTGAATACAAATTCTCAAATTAAAATAGATTTCGGAGTATAAAATACAAAAGAAAGAACTCACAGTAGCACCATTACACGTATTCTGGTCTATAGATTGTAGAGTATTGTAGCCGTTGTCCAAGCTTATATGTGTATGAAGCAACTTTATATGTAAAAAAAGTGACAATAATTCAACTATTGATTCTGATATGATTCTATCACTTTTTAGAGTGATATTAACCAAAATCTTGACGCACACGATTATAATACAAGAAGCCGAGGAGGTTATCCTTGGTAAGTGACAATAGTAACTTATTCTGACCAATCCTATATCCTATTTTCAACTAAACCTCCTTTTCCCTCTACTAACACCTACCCTAGAACATGGCATGCCATAGTGGGGTAGGATGATTTCCAAAATGTATGTTTCATTTATTATATGTATCTTATTATTACCTGAATATAATTATTGAACCGCTTGGTTAAAATTCTTTGTATTGAAAAGGAAATATTCGAACAAAAACCTAGTTATATTAGTAGGAAGCTCTACAACAAGCTACCGCAGTTTTAAAGGGTCTTGAAAATATAGAAGTATTTAAAAAACAATTGAAAAAATATTTAGTTGATAAAGCTTTTTATAGTGTCCAAGAGTTCCTTTCATATCAAAGTTAAGCCTCACCTCAACTAATTGATATAGTAATCATGGTAATAAGTGTATAAGATAAAAATAATAATAATAATAATAATAATAATAATAATAATAATAATAATAATAATAATAATAATAATAATAATGTTTATTGCCAAAAAAGAACTTACAAAAAATCAATACAAATACATCAAATACATAACGAAGTACAGATGAAACAAAATAATATCATTGATCTTACTAATTACTAATCATTGGCAAAATTACTGGGCGCAAAAAAAATGAATTTTTCCATCCGCGCCCAGGAGTTATATGTCTAATTTTCAATAAGGAAAAAACATCAAAAATAAACAAGAAGCAATTGTTTGCTTGAGTGATTTATAACTGAATAGTGAACATTCAAGTAAAATTATCAATAACAATTATAAAAATAAATTAGTTTTGTATATATAATATACTGAGGAGAACAGCACAAAACAGAGGCTATTGATTAAAACAGAGGCTACTGGCCTACTGAATAACATGGAACCAACTCTCAATCTCATCCAACTCACGAGCCATCAAGAAATTCTTAAGTCTCCTTTTGAAAATATGCATGGAATTAGAGGGAATGAAAAGTATTTCCTGAGGCAACCTATTAAGAAACTTACCTTCAAGAAAACAAAAAAAATTCTGAAAAAATGAGCTGTATGGTCGGGGAATACAGAACCAATCCGTGTTTCTTGTCCTGTAGTGTCTATCATTATTTTCCACTGCCGAAGTCCGATTCCCACTGGACCAATAGAATTGTATAAGCACCTTAAAAACGTAGAGAAATCTCAAAGGCATGACTTTCAATGATTGACTGACATGAAGGAACTCATTCCCTCTGCACCCACCCATCAGGCAGACCAATGATTTCTGAAGAGTAATCACGGGTCTCAAGTGAGTAATGTAGGTACTGCCCGAGCATGCCAGCCCATATGACAAGCGAGATTGAGCCAATGCAAAATAGATATTCCTCAAGACAAACTTGGACAAAGCTTTTTTAAATGATGAAATCTGTGGAGAATGCATCTCAAATACTTTTTCAGATTGTATAATTGTTAATCTGGCTTGTCTTATACTGGAGTCTCCAAGACGTAATCTAAAAAAAGATCAATAAAATAAATTTCTTGGAATAGCATTCACTATTGAAGCCCATTGAATTCAAATTCATAAATGAGGATAGATTGTAGAGTATCAAATAGATTGAAGTGAAATATGTTAATTTCAAAACTGCATTTGTATTTGATATAATTATAACTATCAGTCACTTTTACTGGAGATACTAAAGGGATGCCTAAAATATTTTATATTTAATAGCAATACAGGGTCACTTTTGATATTAATGAAGTTTGTTCATCAAGTATTTCGTATTTCACAGATGAATTATGTTGTTACAACTCCTGAAATCGGGAATCAAAAACCTTCCTGTAAAAACTACAACTCAAAGACGATACATAATAATAATAATAATAATAATAATAATAATAATAATAATAATAATAATAATAATAATAATAATAATAATGATAATAATAATGATAATAATAATAATAATAATAATAATAATAAATATATAAGGATATCTTCCACCTAATATTTACATTGCCCTGGAAAGGCAATAATATTGGATACAACATGAAAATATTTAAGCATATAAAAATAAATATAGTAATGATAGTAGACTAGAAAAATTAGTGTATATAGTATTGCAATGATAAAGAGAGAATAACGAAAACACTAACTGAAAACACAGAAAACATGGAAATGTAATTGTGTAACTAAATGCATATGAGCACCTTAGCAGCTTAAGAAACAATTTCAGGAATAATAATAATAAAAATAATAATAATTTTAAGCGTACGGCTTTTAGTGGTGTGGATACCCTTACGAGTAGTTCCACCTCGCCGCTAGAGCTATGTTATTGGGAACAGGGTGGACCTACTTTTTTAGGTGGGCTCCGAACCACTGGATAAGTGATAATACATAAAATGATCGGCATCTACTCTGACATATAGTGATTCGGCCACTGAATCTATCTCCTTGATGGCTTCACACTAATAATTATTACAGATGTGTGTGCAATTGATTTGATGCCAAATTTGCAAGTCCTGTAGACATCATTAGCAGATCTATTGCTATAATAACTGAAATTGAATATCAATGTACAGTTAAACTAACATGTGTCTGTGTGTGTATTTAATCAACAGCACATCAATCATGTTAATATGTCAGTGTTATTGTTGGTGCAACAAAATTGACTGACTAGTGTACCTATATAACGTACATTGATAGCTATGTCATCAACAAGTTCAGCTACTGCTACTGCCAATCAATTATTGTCCGATCATGTCTTGTCCGATCAATATTATCAATCAGGAAATTTTTGAGATTCCATTTTAATAATAATAATAATCTTTATTTCCGCAAATACAAACAAGCAAAAAAAAAAAAAAATACACAGGAAAAAAATTATACATGATAAAAAATAATAATAATTATAAAACAATCAATTATTAGGAGAGAAACCAAGAAGTTACGAAAAAAAATACTTAGTTCAACTTAACTATCATGTACAAGAAATAAAATGTTACAAAAAAAATATATTTTGCTCAAGAAGCTCATCTAAATACTTTCCTTATTGTACATTTCCTTATCTAAATAGTTAAATAAGTTGAGTTTTTTTTTTTGTAGATTACGTCTTGGAGACTCCAGTTAAGGAGTATAAGACAAGTCAGATTAACATTAGTCATATACACTAGATACCATAATTAATTACTATATCAATTAGTTGAGGTGAGGCTTAATTTTGATGTGAAAGGAACTCTTGTACACTAAAAAAAGCTTTATCAACTAAATATTTTTTTAATTGTTTTTTAAATATTTCTATATTTTCAAGACTCTTTAAAAACTGCGGTAGCTTGTTATAGAGTTTCTTACCAATATAACTAGGTTTTTGTTTGAATAAGCTTTTATTGTGACTTACCAAGTGATAATCTCCTCAGCTTCTTGTATTATAATCGTGCATGTCAAGATTTTGGTTGATATCACTCTTTTTTACATATAAAGTGGCTTCATACACATATAAGCAGGGTAGTTAGGAAACCAAGTCTCTTGAACAACGGCCTACATGCATCTAATCTATTTACTCTTACCAAACACCTAACAGCTTTCTTTTGGATCTTAAACACCCTATCAAGGTTTTGTTTTGATGGAAGCTTGTATTGAGCTTAATGCTTTCAAATCAGGATACTACTTTTAATAAGAATAAAATTCATATTTTTAACGGTCTCTAAGGTACTCAACTCGACTTAACACAAGGCTTCCTTGGAGATGGATATTATAAATTTTTGAATATGTTCCATATTTTATTCATAATATAATATTATATCCATTTTTATCCATACTATATCCAATTATATTCATAATTATCAGAAAATATTCATTTTTTCAATATGTGGGTGATATTATTTATTTTATGTTGTTGACAATAAATAACATGTTGAATTCAATTGATTTTCTCTCACTAATATCTCATACTCACAACAAATGATAAAGCGTTA
Organism: Conomelus anceps; assembly: GCA_948455865.1. Classification (NCBI taxonomy): domain Eukaryota; kingdom Metazoa; phylum Arthropoda; class Insecta; order Hemiptera; family Delphacidae; genus Conomelus; species Conomelus anceps. Next base: position 3,995,141 of record OX418219.1, read on the forward strand.
CAACAGGGTACCCAAGGTCTCAACGAATTCACATGAAATAAGAGTTATTATTATTATCAGTTGTGCTGATATGCACCATTTTTAACTTCTTTGATTTTTGTAAACACCATAAGCTTCCCGATTCACAAAAAATACACATCGGCAGTTCTTTGAAAAGCGATTTGTTCCTTCTTCTTGCTCAGCATATCTCATAATATATCATGTATCAATAGTTTCTGTTTTTATTTTTTAAATTGATTTGAAATAACTTTAGAAAAGATCTGAGTACAATTGAAAATGAAAACGTTAACGCTTGCACTGTGAAAATAAAGAAGCTAATTTGTTTAGCAGCAACCTTCGTAATATTTTTCATTTTTTTTTTAACTACACTGTTTTTTTTGGAGGATGAAGCCCACATAGGTCTGAGACCTGTGCGTAGTTAATGAGTTGGATGTTGGTGATTGATGAGCTGGACCTACAGTTTTAGGTGGGTTCCAAACCACCGTGAAGTGATTTTACAGCAGAGAACAGTGTCTCTATGCTGGCCAATCTAATCGGTCACCCTTACAAAGAGTGCCCAGGAGAACGCAGCTTATCTCTATCTGATTGAACAGATACCTGCTACGGCTCGCGGCTATCACTTCCCTAAGTGATAGTGATAAATGAACTAGCTGTGTAATTTTTTGATTTTCAATAGCTAAATATAACCTAGATCTTATAGTGACGATCTGTTTCACATTCAGACTCCAAATTCCAAAATCAATAGAGATCTTACTCGGGAAGTAAGGGAGCCGAGTTTCAAGAGTCTTTCTTTCAAGAGCTAGAGCACAGACTGACGGACTGACAACGGCACGATTCTAATGAGGCCCTGTTGGGTCCTTGAAAAATTGTTTCCTATCACCTCTCATTTTTCCCCGTCTTCCCTTGACAGTGGCGGTCCCAGAGGGAGGGATGGGAGGGTTCCCCCCCCCCCCGAAATATCAAGATGGATCCCCCCTAAAAAAGGTTTTAGTTTTAGTAAAAAACTATCACAATAGTTTTTGTATTATTCTTAATTTTCTATTTGTGAAATTCTTTATTGTAAACTTAATATGACTTTTGCAGTTGTCGAGTATATTAATAAATGTACATTACATTGTAACAATCTTAGTATTTTTTGGCTATTCCTTCGTAACTTACATGTTAAAAATAGGGCCTAACCATAAAGAAAAAATTCGCAGTGAACACTTGATTTATTTTTTATTTCATTATACCTTTATTTGACTGAACTTTGTCATCATGCTCATTAGCTCATTGAATAATCACATTGACTTTTAATCAATTTTCTTTGTGTAGCTAAAGGAAATCAAAGGAAAAACACATACTATGGTTGGGTCCTATTTCACCCAGGTAACTTTAAACTTTAAATGAAAAACTATTTTATTAGCTAACATAATTACTATTAGCTTGAGCAAATTTTAGAGCTCAAATACTTATAAAAATACGTTTTTAGGCTTTAAATTCCACATTTTTTCCGGGGGGGGTGGGGACTCAGACCCCCGGTGGTCCTGGGACCGCCACTGTCCCTTGATGACATACCTCGATGATCAAGGCAACAACTAGAAGTATTTCCTCTCATCCTAATCTAGCTCAAGGTCATTTCCATCAACCTTGAAGTCAGCTGATTGCCGCTAAGAACTAACGGTGCATCACCTTTACGGCTGATTCAAGGTCACCCAAGTAACCAAAATAAACTTTTCTCTTCCATGGTTCTGCACAATATCTTGCTACATGTCGAGACAAGTAGTAATTTTTCTGCTACAATACAAAGTTAGAGCCGTTGTTCTTTTGTTTCACGTGCTTGTGTGTTACTGTGCTCGCTTCGCTCGCCAACTGAATACAAACATCGCGTGCGAATCTCGTTCAGGCTTCGCTGCTCACAGACAATCCTATTTGCTGCTACTCTGTGTGTGAGTGAGCAGCTTGCTTTGTAGCAACAACTTTTTACTGCGCTTGTGTGTGAATGCTGTCGTGTATCTTTGTGGCAGTTAGCGTCTGAAGAAACAGTGTCAAGAGGTAATGTGCACATTAATGTGTAGGTGCTTTCTCTTATTCTTTATCTTTATTTCTAGCTATTTTCTTCTTCCTCGTGTTCTTGTAAAAGAACTGAAATATCTGTAAAGTTACAGAAAGCTAAAAAGGTTCATGCAATGCTTCCAACCTACTGTTTCAATTTATTCTTTTAGTGGACCTGTTCATTCATTTTGTTGTATCTCTCTCTCTCTCTTTATCACTTTCTCTGTCCCCTCACCCTCTTTCTCATTCTCTCTATCACTCAGTCTGTCTCTCTTTCTTTGTTCCTATTTCTGTGTCATTTCTGTGACATTCATACTAGTGTAGAGTACAACTAGTACTAATAATGTCACACACTCTCTCTCTTACAAACTTTCTCTTTCTTTCTCTCTTTCTTGTTCTGTCTCAAATAACATTCATTCTAGTGTAGAGTGCAGCTAAAACTAGTGATGAAAAGTGCTCGTTGGCACGCCCCGCTAGTAAAGCCGATGACAAAGTAGAAAGTGCAGCTTCTATAAAAGTTAGCTTTTGAAAACTAGTACCTGCATAAAAAAAAGTAGTTTCTTCATTATATTAGTTGGAGAGAATTTCGTTGAAGGAAATTGAGTGATTGTTATTTTTAAATTGAGTAAATGTAAGTGAATGTAGCGAAAATGTGACATTTTTGAACTTTCTTTCTAACATTAGTTGGAATTTTAAGAGAGAAAGACTTTGAAGGAAACTGTAAGTGAATGTAGCAAAAATTTGACATTGAGAGAGAAAATTCTATTTTGATTTTCTTGTATAAGGTGATAAAGTGGAGTGTTTTTGAAGAGTTATTTTAAATGAGTATTTGTAGATTAGATTAGATTACATTGGCAGCATAATTGTGTGTTTAAGAATATTTCTCTTCTATTAATTCGCAAATACTGATGTATTTCTTTTTTTAATTTATGCTCCTTTGTTATTCTTATTTTGTTGATAGCAAGACGCCATGTTTGTTCCTTATTTCCCCTTCCTTTGCTCCTCCTCCTCCCCTCCTCCTCCCCTCCTCCTCCTCATCCTCCTCCTCCTTCTTCTCCTCTTCCATCTCCTCATCATCCTACTACTCCTCTTCTTCTTCCTCCTCCTCCTCCACCTCATCCTACTCCTCTTCCTCCTCCTCTTCCTCCTCCTTCTCATCCTCTTCCTCCTCCTCTTCCTCCTCTTCCTCCTCCTACTCCTCCTCCTACTCCTCCTCCTCCTCCTCCTCCTCCTCCTCCTCCTCCTCCTCATCCTCCTCCTCCTCCTCCTCATCCTACTCCTCCTCCTCATCCTACTCCTCCTCATCCTACTCCTCCTCTTCTTCTTCCTCCTCTTCTTTTTCCTCCTCCTCCTCCTCCTCCTTCTCTTCCTCTTCCTCCTCCTCCTCCTCCTCTTCCTCCTCCTACTCCTCCTCCTCCTCCACCACCTCCTCCTCCTCCACCTCCTCCTCCTTATCATTATCCTGCTAAATTTCCATCATTCGCTTTCAGTGCACTTTTTTGCAACATGGAACGCAACGAAACCTCTTTACAGAAGCCTGTTAAAAGGCAGTGTTTGTAATACGATGATGATTACCATCCTGATACGTAAGAATGTATGTATCACCATAGCCAATTCGACTGTAGGTGACTCTTCAGACCTCAACGTTATGTTTTAGTCCAAAGAGCGTACTACACAAACGAGGAGTTAGGCAGTTTGTGATTGCTTTCCTCACTGAACTAACAGAATTGTATCAGTATGATAAGCCCACAGATATACTGTAACAGATCGCTGTTTAATCGTTCATGATTCCCGTTCTCTGCAATTATTGGTAAATAGGGGGCATTTCGTTCCACTAAATACAGCATTAGACAAAGCTTCATCGGTTGTTTGATGCAAACTAAAGCTCTTAAAGATGATTCGATGGCATCAAGATCAGGCAGAATATTAATTGTAGAGAGAGCATAAGCGCCATTACACGGATCAATGTAAGCATGTAAACCAGTTAAGCACTACTACCACTACTACTACTACCGCTATTTCTACTATTACTACTGTAATAGAGATAGCGATAGAGATATCTCTTTCTACTGTAAGAGATATTGAACGTTTCTAGCTGATTGTCAAATGGCCGAGCGACTATTGCTATTGTGTTACTGATTAATTATTGAAACAGGTAATAATATTGAAAGCGACAAGCTAGAGTGAGGAGTCCCTTGGGAGACGCTTGCAGACCTGCAAGATGCAACCAGCGTCACATTCATTACTGTTAATTTCACGCACAAAATTAACTGTGAGTTGATGATGTTGATTGTGATTACATATCCTCACATGTGCAATGACTGCTGTTGATTAGATAGTATTGATTGGATTAGAATAGTGTTGCAAATCTATATAATAAGAGAGAGTAGAGGTCATTCTTGCGGATTTCACAAAAACGGCAATAATTTGAAACACTAAATTTGGCATAAAGCTTCCTCTAAACTCAATTCAATGCACCACAGACCCTAATTTCTTTCCTGGATTTCTTTTTCCATGACGAACTGCGTTGTTAATATTAACTTTTCATGTGAAATTTAATATTTTTAATTTTTACATGAAAATTAAAAACTTTCTATATTTGAGAATAGGTCATAGCACAGGAGCCCAGAATTTGCCTATTTTGAGAAAAGCAACTCATACCGATGTAATCATACCTCATCACTCATGTCACCCTATATCCAACAAACTCGCAGTTTTCAATAGTATGATACTATTAGAGCTTTAACTATACTCATGAGTGAACACCACTTAAGACTACTAAAAGAGATCAGCACAGATATTAAACAGATAGCTATTACAAATGGATGTGAGGAGATCATTGTTGATAACATTTTGAATAAAATAAGCAGGAAACTAGCAATCAGTGCAAGCATTGCTGTAAACGATAAAATGATAAGGGAGAAAGGTAATGGATAACGGTACCTCATCTAGGCTCAGCATCTGATAAATTAGGGAAAGAATTGAAAAAGAATGGTTTTCATGTAGCTTTTCAAACCAAACCTATTTTAAAAAGCTTGTTCGGGTGTAGTAAAGATGAAATTGATATCTGGGATAAAAGTAAAGTTTATTAATTGAATTGCAGTGATTGTAATGCCTGTTATGTGGATCAGACCGGTAGAAGTTTTTAACGCAGAATAAATAAACAGTAATATAAACTTGAAAAAAACACTTTTAAATGGAAATTAACTCACGTTATGGCGTGACGGCCGTTTCGCTCTGTTGTCTAGAGCATCGTCAGACGACCCACAGTACACTCAGTACGTGAGTGTACTGTGGGTCGTCTGACGATGCTCTAGACAACAGAGCGAAACGGCCGTCACGCCATAACGTGAGTTAATTTCCATTTAAAAGTGTTTTTTTCAAGTTTATATTACATATTAGTGGAAACAAGATGGATCTTCAACATCAAAATAAACAGTATTAGAGATTGGAAAAACCAAAACGGAGACTCAAATTTTGCTGATCATCTCATTACTAATGAACTCAAGTTCAAGGCTGAATAAGACGTTGAATTTCTGCATTTGATTGGCAAAGGCAAACAATTGAACATTTTGAAGCTTTGGAGGTAACTAGGTTGGTAAAATACGATTCCAATACTGTTTTAAATTATCAATTTTTTTTTCAAGTAACTCAATACAACTAACTTGGTTTCTTCACAATTGTGGCCTACATTTTAATAGCGGTGTTTTCCTGTTTTCTCGGTTGAGTTTGACTGCATTTTAGTGATCTTCAATTTGGTAATTTTAAATTTATTTAATTCTAGCCTACTTGTGTATTGTTCTTGTTTGTTGCTTTCTATGTGTTTTTTGGTTCTTGTTTTTGGCTCTTATTTTCGCTTGTTGCTCCTCCCACCAGTGGGCAAGTCTTGTTTTGGGCTTTAGCCAATCAGAGAACTTCTATGAAGGTCAACCTTTCAGAAGATCCCTCAGTTGGAAAGAGTTTAAAATATTGAATTTTGTAAAAAATTTTGAACTGAAAAACCCTGGTCTCGTTGTTGTTGTTCCACTTAATTAACCCACAGGGATTGAATTTTTCAATTAAGTTCATTGAATAAAAGATCTCAAATCAGAATAAATTTAAGAGTATGAAAAATATTATAATATCCATATAAAGAATAACACATCCTACTCTGTTAACCTAAACTTTTGAGCCAAAAAAATACTCACCAGGTTGTTATTTATTTATTACTTCAGTTATTATAAAAACACAATCAAGTATAAATTACACTAAAATTATACAATAGGCACAGCCCTCAACTGCTTTTTTTACAAATTTTCAATTGAAAAATCCAAATTTTAGGTTATGACCAAGTTTAACTCAAAATATCACTTTGAAGCACAATTCCTGGTTTTCTCCAAAATATTAATATTAACTTAGATGTTCACTAAGATGTTACAAGCCAAAACCTAGTCGAAATAACACATAAAATTTGAAAATCTACCAAAGTTTTTGAAGAGTCTTCAAAACAAAGAAATATTTTGAAAACAATTGAAAAAATATTTAGTTTGTAGTGTACAAGAGTTCCTTTCACATCACAATTAAGCCTCATCTCAACTAATTGATATAGTTATTATGGTAACTAGTGTATAAGTATCTTTGATTGTCATCAATAAATAATCCGCAATAAAATAAAGATGCATTGAGAAGTGTTATTAGGCCATTTAAATACTTTGCACAGTGCATCTTACGCCAAAGAATAAGGGTGTTTGCACAGAGGAACATAATCAAAATATTTCTAATTAGTAGTAATATTTAGTTGATATTTAATCACTAATAATATGAGTTAATATTTAGTTGATAAGGTGATTTATAGAGTACAAGAGTTCCTTTCACGTCAAAATAAAGCCTCACATTAACTATGATATGGTGATAATTATGGTTAAAAGTGTATAAGATAATATAATTTTTGATCTGACTTGTCATATACTCCTTAACTGGAGTCTCCAAGACGTTATCTACAAAACAATAAAAAATTAAGTAAATAAATAGCAAATAATGTCGAACATGGTAAGCCATCAATGCAAATAGAAGCCATAAGATGGCTGCAATGTGCATGATTAGAATAGGACTTCAAAAGAGGTGCAAAAATTCACCGATCCCTAATTGAATTCAGCTCTGCCAACCCAAGCAATCAGTTTATCCCTTATTCCCTTTCCCCTTCCCTCCTTCGCCCTTTCTCCCTTCAGGCACCGTCTATTCATTCCGTTTTCTCTCTGACGTTTTTCAATTCAACTCAGGCCGACAGGCGAGATTAAGAAGCTCTTTTCAATCCGATGAATTCAATGCAACCACCAAAACATCCAAAGATTGGAGTCTGCCTTCAAGACAAACGTTCCACGATTTTGCACATTTTTTTCAAGTAGAGGGGGCTAAATTTGTGCTGATTGTGAAAGGCAACTGATAGTTGAAAAAATAATTGAGTTTGATGGAGAAAATCTTCACAGTTAAGGTTACAGAAGGACTGGTTTTTTCTTGTGATTTTTAACGTGGAGGGGGCTGAAATTTTGTGCTGATTGTGAGAAGCAACACTGATAGTTAAAAAAATAATCGAGTTTGATGGACGAAATCTTTATGGTTAAGGTTACAGAAGGACTGGTTACCTTTAAGCACCTCAGGCGGCTCTGGTAGCGCAGTTGGTTGGAGCGTTTGTCTGTGTTAAGGTAAGAGGCTCTGACTGGTTTCGTTTCCAACAGCCTTGGGTTCAAATCTCATTCAGACCAGGATGTCTCTCATCATTCACCTCATTACCTACGCACAAGTCTCCGGACTCATGTGGGCATCATCCACAATAAAAAAGAACCTTCTTCACCCCAACCAGCTGCGCCAGGTTGGTTGCATCTAGATTCACGTAAAACTTTTTAAACAAATTTGAGTCAAGATATCAGCATGAAACAGGCCTGAACACAACTCGTCCTTGAAAAAAATCCACGTTAACAAACTAAACCAATTTAACCGACTGTTACATTCAATTTTGGATCCATCTGTCATAAAATTTGAATTATAAATTATATTCCAATACGAAATCAGAAATTTGTTTTTTGAAAGCAGCCAGGAATACAATCATACTAAAAATGAACTAGAAAACCAATTAAATTTCAAATCAACCAACTATGAAATTTGAATTATAATTTGTATTTCAATACCAAGAAAAGTCGTCTTCTGAAAACAGCGAGTAATACAATCGTACTAAAGAATGAACTGGACTTTTAACCTTGACGTCAAGTTGAAGGTTGAAGGAACGGTGATTACAGAGTAAGCTCAAGCTTGTCCTGGGTTCTGGGTTATTAGCTATTAGAATTCAAATAAAAAACTTAAAATAGTTCTAAAGCGTGATTTCCAATAACAATTAATATGGGCTATTGATTGAAATAATAATAATAGATTTTGAAAGTCAATGTTTTAGCTAGGTTATTAAATGTCCTGGGTTATCCAAATTCAAATAAAAGTTGTTTAAAAGCGTGATTTTCAATGAAATAAATATCAACTAAGGATTGAAATAGTAATAGAATTTGAAGGTCAAAGTATTCACAGCGAAGGTTGTACTCAAGGTCAAACTAATGCAGCCAATGAAACTGATTGTTATATTCACTTTTGGGACAATCAATCATCTCATTTAAATCGAAAATTAGTAGTTCATGTAATAAATGTTTATTTTATGTAATACATGTGATTTATGATAGTTTATGTAAACTGTCATACACAGTTCAGCCTGGCATCTTTATGTAATCATCATTCACATCATCTCATTACCAGACCAACGTCTCAAACTCCTGCAATATCTATCATCGGAAAAAATGAAAAAAATATTTAGAAATGAAAGATGTCAAAATAAGTAATAAAAGAAAAAAAGGATAATCATAGAATGTACAAACATGCGCTTAAAACAAAATAGGATAATTTTGAGTAATCTATATGTACAGAATTCAAGTAGCTATTTCATGGCTACAAGAGTAGCTAGCTTTTAGTAGTTAAATGAAAGTGGTTATTCTCATGTCTATCTACACCAATTAAAGTGATGACATTCAGCAATTAATTATAATCTTATCCATCAGATTCATCTGATGATTCAATTCATTGACAAAAAATGTAAGTTAAAACAGTTACTGAATGATTGATATGGATATTGAATGAATATTGACTGTCTACTACAACTAGTATAGATGTGTCACTATGGAACTATCGATTATGAAACTATTGAGTACACAACTATCGATTGGACACTTAAGCAAAGCAATAGTGAAGGCCTGCATCACACTTCTGTTCGTTCCCACGTTTGGTGCCACGTGTGGAATGGTCTTGACTGCTGGAGAAGAAGAAGATGAAGAAGAGGAAGAGCAAGAAGAAAAAAGAAGGAAGGGCAAAGAGTTGATGATTGAAAGGAGACGAAAACATCTTGACCCTTTCATTTGAGTTTTTCAAGTGCACATATTTTGTAAAAAGAAATTATCTGGTCTATCACGGGCCACTCCCGTGTTTCGGAGGACACGTTAAGCTGTCGGTCCCGGCTGCCTAAAAACAGTCGTTAAGTCAAGTCAGAGGCCCTGAACTTATTCAGGTGCGACCTGATAACTCTGACACCAGACCTGAGCCAGCCAGGTCACACGATATTATTATTATTATCTGGTCTATTTCGATCAATTAACTATTAAATATCATTCACCCATTCACCTCATTACCCACGCACAAGTCTCCAGACTTATGTAGGCATCATCAGCAATAAAATGAAGAACAAAAATTGTTGAGTGATGTGCTTCTCTATCTTTGTGATGTGACTGAAGAATATAATGTTTGCCATTAAATTCTTCCCCTAATCATGCAAAACCTATGTGCGGATTCCACATAAATCTATGTTATAATACATTAGAATTTGCTTGTTTTATTTTTTAAATTGTCATCCATCACAATTTATTATTTTGCATTCAATTTATTAGTAGCTACTTTCTTAGTAGTGGTGAAGGTGAAATTATGGAAGATATCCATAATGGATAATGGGACATGAAGTAGTCACTACCACATTTTTTGAAAACAGTGAGAAACTAGTTTCAGTTGTTACAACATTATCAATATCAAACAAACTAAAACTAAAGTACAGAGTAGCATAATATATACTAAACACGGATTAATACTATTGGAGAAAGTGTCCCTGATAGGCTGAACTTCATTGAAGCTCTGTGATTGGCTGAAGGCCCTAACAAGTCACGCCCACTGGTGGGAGGAGGAACAAGGAATAACCTGTGTCAAAATCAAAAACCAAAAAGGAACAAATAAGAACAATACACAAGTAGGCTAGAATTACACAATTAAAAACTTTTAAGTAAAATAAAAAATTAAGCTAAATGAAATGCAGTCAAAGTCAACCAAGAAAAACAAGAAAGTACCATTATTAAAAAGTTTTTTCAAAACTAATATTCTGCTTCCAGTTGTTAACCAAACTGAAAGTTGCTCTAAAATTGTGCTATTTTTTTTTACAATTCTTGCTTCATTGTATAATTTTAATTATATCTTAGAGATCAGAGACCATATTTATGGACCTTCCTTCAGCGTCTCTTGGGTCGAGGGACTCTTGAAATGTCTATAAGAATACATTAAATCATTTCAAGTGTTCCTTCATTCAAAGGAAACTGAAGGAAAGTTCATATAAACAGCCTAAAATCTTATTTTAGACTAATAAATGGAAGTTTTTATGATGTGTTGCTTATTTTTAACCAAGAACTTGTTCTACGATGGTCATATCATTTCTCTCGGTTCCATAAAAGATTTTACAATAAAATTTCATGTGGAATAACTTGAATCTGAGTACAAATTCACTTATGTATAAGATCGAAGGTGCCTTTTCAGACAGTGCCAACTTGCAGTATGAATTACAGCGTGGCAAAAAGTTTAAATCACAGCGAATAGCCATAAATCAGACTGCAACTCTATTATTTGACTCACTTGTGCTTTGGAAAAGTTTCTTGGGCAAGTTAGGACTTAGGAGTGTGCAAAGTGCTGAACTTACAAGGCGAAGCACATCTTTGCGTCCAATGTAATTTTGGCGCTGGTCCCACACTTTTATTCTTTTTTTTTTTGACATCTTTCTCTATTACTTTTCAACGTCTTTCTCAACATATTTCTCTCGCACATTACTCGTTTCTTGCTGTGATTTGGCCCAAATTTTTCTTGTGGAGTGATAATTCAAAATAAGAAATAGTTAACAAAACTGTTGTTAAAATCTTTAATTTTATAATTTTATTAATTTTAATTAGTAAAACGTTGCAGAGTAGAACCATTCGTTGAAATGTGCGAATGGACGTTTCGTACTGCCCACGGGACGTAATGTCCTCAGTTTTTCCCGATTTACTAAATCATAGAATTTTTCTACTTGTATTACAGTGTTGAAACAACAAATAATCAAAAGATTAATTCTTTTTCTATTAGTAAAAAAAACTTTATGTTGGTAGTACTGTCCGTTCAGTCACGGTATGTCGCTGAAATAAGGCTGTCACGTCCATATTCCAGCAATGCTATTCAAATGAGATTCGTCAGTACTTGATGCATCGGTCAAAGATGCAGAATGTAACTGACGTTTTTCTAATAAATATTAACGATTTATTGAAAATGAAGTGGTATTTGTAATGTGAAGTGGAAACGTTAGAAATAAATAAATAAAACCAATGTTATACAACAGGAAAGATCACTTCTATGAATATAATATTAATATGAATAATCATCTGTGATGTTTTCCATGACGAAATACTTAATGAACAATCTAATATTAAAACTGACACTGTATTTCACTTTCATATAATATTTTACTCACATATATTGGAGATGTTTGAGGAATGCAATATATGTGAGTAAAATATCATATAAAAGTTAAATACAGTGTCAGTTTTAATATTAGATAAATAAATATCACTTAAATTTAACTATAGTATGATAAATTGAATATAACTTCCATAGAATTGATTTCAGTGTAGACCCTCGTTGCAGACGTTTAGCATCTTCAAAGCATAATATTGAGGCAAACCTTGATGCAAATGTATTCAAATTTGTGAGAATCAATTACAAACATTTAAAGGTGGTACTTCCATAAGGATGTATCTCGAGGGTACCTAATTTCCCTCAAATTATTGTATTATTTTCATATAGGGCAAACATTCAGTTATATATTTTTATGTAATGTACCAAATAATATTTTGAAGAGAGAATCAAATTTATTTATTATTTTTTTTATTTTAAAAACTGATAGGAAATAAAATCCAAAACTTTCGAACTAAAAACTCCCCATAATCATCCTAGTCTCTAACTATTCCATACTTTAATACTGGTTCAACATGAAAATACTTGAAGCTAACTTATTACTCACAAATCTTCGAACTTTAAATCAGGTAGAGAGACGAACAATACACAATGATTGAACATCAAGATTTCTGTCGTCGAACATTCGCGAATAGATTCGTCGAATCCGTGAACATTTGTGACAAGCAATCAGACGAGCACGCTCGCTGCCAATGAACACCACATTTGCATGTAAACCGACTTCCCCCCTCCCTCCTAAACTCAACCCCCCTCGCAACATCACCCACTCCTCGATGTTGACGATTAGCATTTTGAGAGCACGCCTCAAAACATAAACTCAGTTATTTCCCACTCATTCCTAACTCATACAAGTACATTACAGTCGGCGAATGATTTTGCACGCCGGCTGAGATATATTCTCAATATTGAAGATTATAAATATATATATAGTCTGTTGTCTGTATAGATTGTATGTATACAGTTACAGTAGCAAAGCCGATTGAATATATAATCGTCGCAAATAATTCGGTCTAACTTAAGCCTGTGTCAAAATTTTTTGCTCGAAATTTTTTATATTGAATGTTATTAAGGCATTGAAATGCTATTTATTGCCTTGAGATTCTTTTTTCATCAATGTCAAATAATGATCCGCCACGAACTCCTGGACCCTCTTTGTGAGGATAACCGATTGGATTGGCAAGCAAAAAAGATTCTGTAAAATCACTTACCGGTGGTGAGGAACCTACTACCTAAAAGATTAATTGATTGATTGAAAATTGTCATTTCACTCACCGAGGTGTTTTCTACCTGAATAAAACGGCAAGCGTTTGAAATGACATAGGAGAGATCAATCGCCCCCAAAAATATTCAGCTTTGAACAAAATAATTGATAGAAACGTTTTTTCATACATTTCAATACATTTAACAAGAAATTTTGAAAAGATAATTATGACAAAAATCTTGCGCACATTACCAATTGTGAGGAAACGATTTTTAGAATGGGGAATTTTAACATAAACATTTTGAACGTTCTTGTTATTGCAATTGGATCTAGTTTTGTGTCATGGGTCACCCAGATAATGGGGATATCCCGGTGCTCTCACATATTGTAATTTTAATAAATAAAAGTTACTAATCGTGGTAAACGATGTTGACGTTAGAGAACACTTTGAAGGAAAGTGTTCCTTTAAAAATGAACACTTTGAAGGAAAGTGTTCCTTTAAAAATGAACACTAAGACGGAAAAAAGATTGAAAAAAGACAGGAAAATAAAGAAAAGAATAAGAAGAAAGTGAGAAGAGTCGCAGGCTTGGCAAAATGGAGCATAGTGACATTTTGTTAAAAAAACAATTGAATTGAACTTCACCCTCGATTCTAGTTGCGGAGTGTAATGGGCTTCGAAAACAGGCAGGAAAATAAAACGAAGAAGAAATAGAGAAATAAGAAACGCAGACTAGGCGATGTGTAGCATAGTGACTTTTTGTTGAAAGCACAAATGAATTGAACTTTACCCTCGATTCTGTTTGCGTAGTGTAATGCATTTCTGTGTTTCTGATAAAGTAAACCAGCTTCACGTCTCCAAGCCTGCGTTTCTGTTTGTGCTGGAGAAAAACGGGAAAAAGTAAATGTTCATTTGCGAGCTGCACTACTTGATGTTATTCCGATATTTTATTACTTTCCAGAATGATTCAATTTGGGAAAGAGGTTTCAGTTGAATGGAAAGAGCAGAGGAGAAGTAGCAGACAGCGCCGGAGTCATAATGTTAGGAGACGAAGAATCAATTCGCTTACATTATATGGAGGCAGCCATTCCACGGTGAATGGGAGAGGAAAAATTATAACAGGTATTTCGTGATACGGAGACCTTTTTCGAAAATGTGGAACGGAGGTGGTGGGTACAAGAATGATTGGCTAATGGTGGGAAACGATGCTGGAAACTGTGTAAACGAACTGTGTGAAAGAAGTGTGAAGAGAGGGAAAGGGTGAAGGGAAATGTGTGAGGGAAAGGGTGTGACGGGAAGTAAGAAGGAGAAGAAGATTGAAAAATAGGGATGGTGGAATAGAGAGACGCATGAGAAGGAGAGGGAGAAATTGGTGGAGAAGGATGAGAAGGGGAAGAAAAAGAAGAGAAAATGAATGAAAAGGTAAAGGAGTTTGAGGAGGGGATAGGCCAGGAGGAGAAGGAGGGGAAGGAAGAGTGGGAGGAGGAGGAGGAGGAGAAGAAAGAGAAGGAGAAAGTGTAGGAGAAGGAGGAGGAGGAGGAGAAGGAGAAAGAGGAGGGTGTAAAGGAGGATGATGAGGAAGAGGATGACGAAGAGTAGAAGTAGGAGAAGGACGATGAGGAGGTGGTGGAAAAGGAGAATAAGGAGGAGACGTAGGAGAAGGACGAGGAGGAGGTGGTGAAAAAGGAGAAGAAAGAGGACAAGGAGGAGAAGGAGGAGAAGAAGGAGAAGGAGGAGAAGGAGGAGAAGGAGGAGAAGGAGGAGAAGGAAGAGAAGTAGGAGATGTAGGAGAAAGAGGAGAAGGAGGAAGTGGAGAAAAAGAATAAGAAGAAAGAGTATAAAACATAAGAAGATGAATAGGAAGAAGAAGAAATAGGAGTCAAAGAAGCAGAAGAGAAAAATAAATTTTAAAAATACATGGTGAAGAAGAAGGAAAAAAGAAGTCTGATGAAGAAGACCATGGATGAGAAAAGAAAAACGAGGAACACACGCTAAAGGGAGAAGATCCTTGAAAGACAGAAAAATGAGAGGTGAAGAAAAAGGATGATTTTTTAGTTGATGAAGTTAGTTAAATTCAGTTTATTTCATGTTTATATTATTTATGTTATTGTATTAGTTCAATTTTATTTACTTGAAAGTGAACTTTGTATTAATGTAGATTAAATAGGTTAAACCAATATAAACTCTGCACAGACCTATAGATATAGAAATTACATTGAAAATGGCATCCGCCGTTGCGCTGATATATTTTTAACCATTATCTATATTCATAATAATAATCTATAGTAAATATATTTTCCTACAGTGACCCGAAAAAATGCCTATTTTTGCACTAACTGTAGCACGCGAAATAGTCTATACCTGCACCAGTGCGGGAAAGTAAATTCCAGTGCGGGAATGTACTATTCCGCACTCCAAATTTGCTACCTAACAACACAAAATAGTGAGCATGTAATACGCAGGTTCCCTATTCTGCATTCAAAAATAGGTTGGCTACTCTGCTTCAGCTGTGAAATAGTTGTAGTTGTTGTTGATGAAATTGATTTGATTCGAAGATAGGTTATGTGAGGAATTTTCAGGTTATGTATGCCCTGTTTTGTTCTGTTTGAATTACTTTATACATTACTGTAGGAAAAATTTAATGTGTAATTCGAGTGCAAAGTATTTTTTCTGCACTCGAGAAACTTTTTTCACTCACCTTCGGCTCGTGAAAAAAACTGTTTCTCTCGATGCAGAAAAACGGTGCTTAGCACTCTAGTTACACAAATAGCTATTATCTACACATCAGGGCAACGATAGACGTCATTTTAAATTAAATTTGTATATCTAAAGAAACCTGTGTCAAGTTCTGTTATTTCTCTAAAAGCTGGTTCGGCTTTCAGTAGATTTTATTTAAATAGAGAATAAAAAAAATACATCTTTGTATGATTGTACCACATTCTTGCACATAAGAGTACAATTACCTTGAAGCTGTTTGTCGTAGTTTTCAGCGTAAATTTTCGCAACCTCTCTAATGTCTATGTAGCTCAGGCTAAAATTCTTTTATCTATGTTGATCACCTGTTTTTCTAGCACTCTCCCCATGTTCATTAAGCATTGAACAACATTAGTTCAGTCTTTCGACAACAGACAGCAGCACTGTATGCATTAAAAGGGAAAAGAAGTGTTAATTAAACCGTTACATTGGCTGAAAGCACGATTCTGTTCCAATGGAAGAAAAAAGGCTGTTTCATCGGGTTTATAGCAATTGAACCTGATCAAATTTCGGCGAAATTGCTGCCAAACTGAGCTCGATCATCCGTTCTAGCCAGAAAAACGGTTTAATAGGAAAGAGACAAAGTGATGAAGGGTATGGGGGAGGGAAAAAAATAAAAGGACGGAGAATAGTGAGAGGGAAAAGAGTGATAAAGAGGTGGTGAGTAGTATAAAAGTGTTGATTCTGGTCCAAGCCCAGATCCAAGTTGCTGGTCCAGATCCAAGATGGCGGACTTGATCCAATATGGCGGACCTGATCCATGATGGTGGACTTGATCCAAGATGGTGGACTTGATCCAATATGGCGGACCTGATCCAAGATTGTGGACCTGATCCAAGATGGTGGACCTGATCCATGGCGGACCTGACCCGGCGGATCTGACCCAGTGTCCTAGCATACTGACCCAATATGGCATACTGACCCAATATTGCATACTGACCCAATATTACATACTGATCCGGCAGTCTGATCCGGCATACTGATCCGGTGTACTGACCCAGCATACTAATCCAATATGGCGTACTGACTCAGCTGGCATACTGATCCAGTGACCCAGCATACTTATCCAATATAGTGACCCTCCGGCTGGCGCATGCGCCCTCCCGATTCAGCTAATTAATTTACCAAGATGCATGCCTAATCAGTTGGCGGGAATATTCGAAATGTTCTGATGAATCCACAATTGACTGACTAAGAATAATAGACACCTATACTACTTACCTTGAATAATCTTTTTTGATTTTCTGTTCCAATTCATTAATTGTCTCTTTAATGAGCAATTTAAGTTTGTTTTGCACATCATTCAATTGTGATAAACATACAGCATCTTTATCACTCTCACCAGGTAGAATGTTACATATCCGACGAGCAGGATGCAATACTAAATAATCAGGGAAGGTGGCAAATTGATTATAGATAAAATCTTCAAAATTCTGTACTTTCTTATCACAATCTGCAATGTATATATTCAGTGTGTTAAGATTTGCACCATCACCTTTATCAATTGGATCACCTAAATTAACAATACGATTCTTGTTCATGTCAATTATTTTCTTTGCAGTCACCCGCTCCTCAGATGTTGATGGTGAGAGATGTTCAGTTGTTAATATTGTATCCTCTGCATTGGTTTGTTCTCTCTCTCCACGCCATATTGCAGTTGAAGAAAGTTTACCAACTAAACTATGCTGATAATAATGACCAAACTTGTCGACTGACATTTCTATACTGAATCTAAAATGTTGAATACACTCAACCTTCTAGGGGTTACAATCAGTCAGTTATGTTTGATACATTTCTTCCTAGCAATATCATCTATAACCTCAAACAATTTACTACAATCATCAACACACATCAAATTTGAAATCTTTACCACATTACAACCGTAATGAATATGTCCCTTGTCCTCTACAATTATTTTACCAAAATTATATATTTCTTGTATAATTTGTTGCATTAAACTATCATCCGCATGATGAAACTCTTTAGAGCATTTTAAACACCTAATCAGTTCTACAAAATCGGAATACTTCACATTCAATAATAACCTAGATATTTTATTGAAATGAGATGAGTTGTAGCATCGATTCATAGTGGAAAGAACCTCACTCACCCACACCCACCAACACAATGAGCTTTCAAAGAATAGTTGCAAACGTTTTATTGTATACAGAAGATATCAGTTTTAGTACAATATTCTGAATGCTTCTCTATTTCATTGTGACAATGAGGAATAAGTACTCTGCAGAAAACACATTCTAGACAATTGATAGTCTTATTGAGAAAAAAACCACATTCAGCCAACTGTTTACAAGCGCTGTTAGTGTTTGAATTTAAAAATGATTTATAACGTTCCTCCTCAGAATACATTACATCCAGTTTCTCATCATCAAGAGATACATTGCATGTAGGTAGATTTCTCACAAACCTGCAATCAGGACTAGCACGTTTATGTTCAGTCATTGGGTCGTCAAACACTTGCCAATCTTCAATATAGATATGACAGAAAGCACAACACACAGTATCACTTTGCTGTGTATAAAAGAAACCAGCTGCAGCCATCCGCTCTGCAGATAGAAGAGGAGAGCAAACCTTCCATTTTCCATCTATAAATGTCCTTTGTCGTTGTAGCTCATAGTCGAATACGTGTGATTGATCCATAGTGCTTCAACAGACTACCATCACTACTTTGATGTGCAGTAAACCGGCAAGCCCTCCCACCCACAGGAAAGACAACCCACAGACATGTTAAAACAGGAAAGATCCTCCTGCAGGAAAGACAACTCTCTCTCTCTCAAGAAAATACCTGTTGTCATCTCTCTCAAAAAAATTATGCAGATAACAGGTTAGCAAATCTTCCTGATATTCAGTTTCCATGAGAAGATTTCTCTGAAATCTATGTGTGAACTCAGGTTGTTTTATATCAACATATTTTAATGTTTTTACATAGCTCAATACCTGTTGTCATCTCTCTCAAATTACTATTGTCTTGCTTTCCACTCAACAGTAAGATATCTACCATATGCGCAACAAATATCTAGGCTGTACAAGACTGTGAGTGCTTTTTTTATTGTGGTGTCGCCAGTAGCCATAATCCACATCAGTAAAATCAAATCATTAGTTCACTTTTTTTCATCAAAATATCAACTTTTTTTCCTTAATGTTTTTAAATAGCACAAAACCTGTTGTCATCTCTCTCAAATTACTATTGTCTTGCTTTCCACTCAACAGTAAGATATCTACTATATGCGCAACAAATATCTAGGCTGTACAAGACTGTGAGCGCTTTTTTTATTGTGGTGTCGCCAGTAGCCATAATCCACATCAGTAAAATCAAATCATTAGTTCACTTTTTTCATCAAAATATCAACATATTTTTCCTTAATGTTTTTAAATTGAATAGCATATTTCTGTTTATTGAAATAGTCCAAGTTCGATGAGTTTAGCACTGACAGGTAACGTTGTGGTAGAAAAACATCAATAAGTGTATGTTCACTTCCATTTTGCTCAGCTAATGTTAGTAGAACACGTTCACCATACTGTGTATTCACCAGTTGTGCACTTTCTATAGGATAGAAATGATTTTCAACCATGTTTTTTATTGGTACAACACGATATTTAGATGCACAGTTGAAATCATCAACAGAAAACTGCGACATTGTGCAATCTGCTCACTCAAAAGCTGAAGTTCTTCTGACCGTCAAACAGGTTCCTGCTGTCCCCACCACCACTTCAAACATCTGGTCAGCTTCCACAGACATGTTTCAACAGGTTCAAATCTCTCTCTCTCTGTCTATCATTCTCTTCTAAATACAGAACACTCACGATTACATTTGAATTTCTTTATTGAGTTGCAAATAATAGAATCTTTGTGCATCTCATCTTTACACATGCAAATGTTGTATTGGTGAATACAACCATTACACTTTTCAATGTGAAATTGTTTTTTATGAATATCAATTTGTTGAAAAAAGCACTTGTTTCCTCCACAATTTCCAACAAACTGATGGGTTTCCTCCCATATATATGGATTTTTACACAATAGCCAGTGACCAAAGTCTTTTCCAAAACATACAAGCCTATGATACATAAGACTGTGTCTCTTTTGCGAATTACAATCATTATATTTCTCAGAGTATGAAAGGTCATAGTCAATTTCCATTGGTGTTAATTGACATCCACCACCTTAAAAAAATCAATATGATTGGATTACCTCCTCTTCAATTTGTAATAATTTTGCAATTGGTAGATTTATTGGACGATAAAATGACAAATATTCATTAATATCTGAAATATTCACTGTTTGTAGAAATATCGATTTCAGTTGCATAGCCATCATAATTGATTGCTCATTACCACTTTGCTTGGCATTGGAAATTGCAATATTACACTCATCAAACCAATCCAAGTAGTCCTTCAATTTTTCCTCCATTTCTGATGTTGCACTCAACCATTTTTGGGGATTCATAGTTGTTTCCATTGCTGAAAGATAAATTATTGTAATCAATGCTTCACACCTGCTGTGCATGCATTGACTGATGATCTAGATTAGTGGAATAAGAACATCAAAATTCACTGGTTTGCTATTGGTAGACAAACAGCAAACATGGGCTCTATGACATGAATAATCATACCCACACCACACACAATTGATTGCTCATTACCACTTTGCTTGGCATTGGAAATTGCAATATTACACTCATCAAACCAATCCAAGTAGTCCTTCAATTTTTCCTCCATTTCTGATGTTGCACTCAACCATTTTTGGGGATTCATAGTTGTTTCCATTGCTGAAAGATAAATTATTGTAATCAATGCTTCACACCTGCTGTGCATGCATTGACTGATGATCTAGATTAGTGGAATAAGAACATCAAAATTCACTGGTTTGCTATTGGTAGACAAACAGCAAACATGGGCTCTATGACATGAATAATCATACCCACACCACACACAAACAATATTCCCATTAATGTAATAAAAACCTTTTCTTGCATAGAATTTTTTCTGTTCATGTGTAATCGATTGATTCTGTTTAAAAGATCTCATCCGTTCACTCTCCTGTGTAAAATCAATCTTTTGCTGTAATTTGATTGTCATCTGTCCCCCATCTGCTGCTGTTCTCATTTCTTTCTCAATCAAGTTCAAATAATGGAATGCACTTGTTAGAGCACACCTCCCATAATTTGAATGTATTGGACAAAAATGACCAACAATCTTATTATAGTCAGGTCTAATGTAATCACTTGGTATCACTTCAACTCCATTGTGAAATTTTGACAAAAATTTTGCCTTTTCAATACCTTTTGTAAAAATGGTGTCATAACGACTACATAAATTTTGCAAAATTTCATCTTTATATTCCACTGTTCCATCCTCCCAACCAATATTATGATAATGCTTTTCCAACCAAGCTACTTCTCGAATCCTATTATTATTCAATTGATCCACTTTGTATGGTGATTTAAAGTGTAGCAGAGTGTATGCCTTTCCTGGTTGTACAATAGCCAATTCCTTTATTATAAACTTATTGTCATTGTCACGAAAAGCATGAAACTCAATCACTGCATATGATGTAGAAGACTCACCACTGGCTGTTGATTTGTCTCCCCCACTGTCAACGTTGTTGCTTCCTCTGACATTTGCCACTTTGTCTGCTGCATTCTCATCCATTTTCGATGTTCTATCTCGTTTACTATAAGCAATGCTATCAGTAGTACAAGAAGAACAAACAGAAGAAGAAGAACAAGTAGTAGATGTGTCTGAACTACACACACAACCTGCTGCATACTGCTGAATTGATGCACTCTGTCCAAGCATCTTGCACAGACTGATGCTTCAAACTCACCAACTCTCCACCACTGCTTGCAGCGACATCTAGCAGAAAGCTATTACACTGTTCGTCTCACCTCACCCGACAATGGTTTATATTCCATCACATTTTCATTAATTATCAAACAATAAGCTGATGTTTTGTCAGGCATATCCTTTGTACTTTCCCATTCTAGTCGTATGTCAACACTTCCTGATTTTATCAAATCATTCTGTCTACTACAATCGATGACAATCAATGGTGCAGATTGTGTAAAATCATGTGAACTCATTTCTATAGCATAGTCTTCATCATATGCTAAATTGTAATAGCTTTGTCCAAAATCCAAAAACATTTTATACATTAATTTTATACTTCCTTGCAGATTGTCATAGGGGTAATAATGTGAATTCAGATATAATTTTACATTATACAAATCACACCAATCAAACTTTTCCATTGTTTTATTTAGTTGATTTTTCCTATCTGTTTGAAATGCAAGTATAACATATCTTGGCTTATCCAATTGTGATGATGTTTTAACTGTCCAACTGTGCTGCTTTGATTTAGGAAGCAGTGGATACTCATGTAATTGCCATGAACGAAATGCTAATTTCAATGGTCTATCTGCATCAATTATTTTCAATAATTTCATACGCACATGATCTGCCACCTGTACATATGGAACCTTCCATTGCAACTTTGTCAAAGTAATTTTAGCTTTTTTACCATCATTTGATAAAATTGCATTATCATCCGTTGCTGATCTCAAAAACACAAGTTCCTGCCTCACATTGAGTAAAATATGGGGGTAATCCTCAAAAAAACCCATTAGAAACTTTAAAGGTATACAGAATGAGAATTTTGGTGAGGTATTTGAAATAGTCCATCCATTTCTGTTTATTCCACCAAGATGATAGAGGTTTGAATCTTGCGATCTTCTACACAGTAGGTTTTTTATTGTTGATGTTAAACCCACATTTAATGATTTATCAATTTCCTGTCCTGCAATTTCAAACCGTATTTGATCGAATAGGAATGCTACTGCATTACTTATCATTGTGTAAGCAGCATCAGTATCACCTTCTTTTTTACATTCCGCATTACCCTCTATATAGATAAATGATCGAGAAGGTAGTGTGTAGACATCCTGTTGATTTAATGGTATTCTAATCTCATCTGAATGATTCAAAGTCTGTGATGCATAAGGTCCATGAGTATGGAATTCCATACCCACAATAGATTCATCAAAATCAATTTTGCTTTCCACATTTAAAATATTATTCAACGACATGTTTCCTATTAACCAAAAATCCTAGTCTTTTTAAAATCCTTGCACTGTTTGGTGTTATCACTGCAAACTCACGCTGAATACTGAATGTTTTTTTATGTCTCACTCTGCCTGCATACTTTTTGAATAATTTACCATTCAACAATGGTTTGGACTTGTTGAAAAAAACTATTCCCATTTCATCAATTGATTTTACCACTGCTGCTGCTGCTCTTAGCGTTTCCGTTGACGTATGTGTAAGCAAACTGTTATGCTATCACCTCTAAAGTTGATCAACCTACCTGCTCTATCAACTAATTTCACATTAATGAGCTGAACTTTATGTGTATTCATAGGTACATAAATTATTGGATTTGGTCTCTCAAGTATAAGATACCCAGGCGGTACTTGTGGTAGAAACTCATATAAAATATGTGCTTCAACTCCATCAGTATAAGATCCTCTTGCTAAATTACAAACTACAAAAATAGTGCTTTGATGTGCTATTGAAACGGGATGATGAGAATAGTGCCACTTATTCGCTTCCAAAACTACCCTATCAAAACCCAATACTGGAGCAATACTGTCTTGAGCTTGTAAATCTATTGTTTTATCTGAAAAAATCTCACATTTCATTGTACTATTGTTGCCCTGAATAATTAGCAAATTGTCCTTTCCAATTGACAACTTCCCTTTCAGTGTTGAAATGATTGAATCTATTTCATAACACCCTGTGTCAATTTCTACTTGTGTGTCACCATATTTAAATGTATTATTAACACATGACTCTATATTTGGAATTGAATTGAATGTCCATAGACTAGTAAGTCCAATCTCCCATTCATCATTACTATCCAAATCTAACACGCTCGGTAGAGTTTCATACAAATCACTCTCATATGAAAACAAGCTGATTGTACACATTATGTATTTTTGTTAATCCGTCACCTTCAATCACCACTTAACAACTGACTAATAGAGCAATTGTTTGAATGTAGTAATAGAGCACACTCGATCAGCTCTCTCTCTCTCTCACACACATATAGACAGTCACACTAGTGAAAGAAGGTTGAGTGAAGGAAGAATAAAGAAGCGTAAAGACTGAAGGAGCTAAAACCTTACATCTTGAGACGACGAATATCTATACGAAAGGAACGAGCCGTGTATGAATAGAAGGAAGGTAGAGAAGAAGAGAACCACCATTTTGATCGTAGCATACTAATGAAGAAACACCCTTGTCCTCACTAGAATGAAAGAATCGTGCAGTCAAGGTGGACACACACACACACACACACACACACGCTTACATCTTGCTAGCAGTCTGCCCCCCTTCATCATTCATTCTGATCATGATTTTGTTGCATTGATGCCCCCCCTTCATCATTCGTTCTGATCAACGATTCTGATTGCGATTTTGTTACATTGATAAATGTGTTAACAGCAACTAATTTAAACTTGCAATGGGTATGAACTACATTCAACCAGCAATATTGCATAAATGTAAACCCAAATTTCATACTCCTTTCACCACATGACTAGCAAATTTAGCACTATAAAAAGTGCACCACGCTGGAGACAAATTATCATTCACCAGCTGGTGCACTGCATCTTGTGACTACTACCTACAGCTCTCTCTCTCTGGTAAGATTCATACTTTTTTGAAATTATGAAATCTATCACCTACATTGGCTTAACACTATCTTTATCCTCTTCTTCTACCTATAATAATACCAGCTTCTGTCAATTCTTCAATAATTGATGAAATTTCGAGATCATGTGAAGTGTGTCCACTCTGTTTTGAAGCATATAATAATGCTAAGCGTTCACACAGTTCATCTGCATTATTCCAATACACATAGTTTCTAGCTTGCGTGTTACTTTGAATCATATCAATTAGTCCATGACCAATATGTGATTTTAAACCTATCTTTTTCTTCTTCTTTTTCTCAGATGGGAATAAATATTTAATTATAACTGCATATTTAAAACCATTATTCCGCTTGACATACCCAAATTTATTCAAATGTGCTCCAGTCTGTTCCAATATTTTTTTATAAGTTCGTAGATCCCTCAACTTATAAATATTGAAATCAGGTTTTTCTGTAAAAAGCAACTCCAACAATCCTTCTGAAAGTCTGTAGCTGTGTGAATCAATGTTAATATAACCACTATCAATTACAAACGCAGAAGATCCTAGTGTGTAGACTCCTAATTTTTCATCAAAATTTACTCCATATGGAATTTTTAGATTTTTTCTCTTATGATAACTAGTTATATATTTCTGTATTGTTTTCTCAAGCTTGGACGGCGGTGCTGTCAACGATTGAGATAAGCTTTTATTTGTATCAAAGTCATCCTCTTCTTCCTCCTCCTCCTCCCCCTCCTCCACCATCAATCTACTCTTCATATCAGCATCTTCATCCTGTTCACTCTTTGCATCACTTTCACCTTCGTCAATTGGTTCTTTTTTTATTTCATTTTTAAACGATTTCAAAACATCAACGTGTTGAAGTGATGATGCTTTAAGTTGTTGTAATGGTTGTATCAGTGGTCTAAATGCACGTTCAACATCCTTCTGATTCTCAATATCATATCCAGTTAATTGATTGTGTTTTCTCAATATAGATTTGCGTAGTTTATTGATTGCATTTATAGTGTTCTCCTGCTGTGATCTAGCATTCTTGCCTTCTATCCTCACATCCTTTCTCCTCCTCCTCCTCCTCCTACTCCTCCTCCTCTCAAGACCTACGTTTTTCAATACCTTACCCATTGAAGTCTTACTAACAAGTGATTCATGATAAGAACTGACATTAGCCTACTCTAAGAACATCAGCTTGCTAGTCGTGTTGGATACACTGTTAAAAGAATATCAATGCTCAATTATTGTGTTGGATAAATGTATCAAAACCACTTCGATATTTCCCACAATTGATTGGAAATTCAGTGAAAATTGTTACAAAACTATGATTACTCTGATTCCATACATTGGCACACATACTCTTGAATTTATTAAACTGCATATCACTGTTGACAAAATCACGATGAATAAGTTTCAAATTACAATCATCTTGTCTAAACAATACAATAAGATTACAATTATCTCTCACATGATGTTTAGGAGCTGTGGCATAAGTTTGCAATAAATAGCATGAATCAATCCTCCGATGTCGTCCCATTGTGAAATAATTACGTATCTGACTTTGTCCATCACACGTGAGATCATCAAACACTACCAGTGAATTGCATGCAATCTCATTTGGATGTGGAATACAGTCAGTTTGATCAAACATTTGAAAATCAATAGATGGTATTTTACTGAAAACTTTTTTGAGAAACTTATATTTGCTCTGATAGAGTGATTTGCTGAAAATATATAGATTGTTGAACTTTAAACCATTTTCAGACAGAATAAGATTAAAAAGTGCATTTGTTTTACCGCAAGCAGATGGTCCACACAGTAGGCATCTTACATTGTCTGAAAATAGTTTTCCATGCTTATTGCTTGTGTGTTTATCAGCTAAACTTGTGCTGACAATGATTTTATCATAATTTATAATAGGTAAGCTATCATCAGCATGATGTTTCTTCACAGACATCTTGAATGTAAATGAAGAGGGAATAAAAATAACATGGTAGTTTATCAAATTACATTTATTTACTTCAATTTTGCTACCACTCCACACTTATAGAGTATTTGTTGTAAATGTATGGGCTTTACCAGTTCTGCTTGACCAAATGCAAATTGGATTGGTTGATGAAAATCCCCATTGTTGTACAGTTCTTGGCGAATTTTATGTTTGCCATATGCAATTGTGCTGCATACACAACTATTAGGAGCGTCCATGCTGATTTTTGAAGGACATATGGACAAATGACTCTCACCAAGGTTTCCACTCAGATATTCGTCCAATGACAACACTCCACTGTATTTTTTCAACACATTAATATGATGTACAATTAGTGTATCCATGATGAAGTTGATAAATTAGTGTTGCTATTGTTGTCCTGCTTGTTGTTCTGCTTGCTGTTGGTGGAGTGAAACCTGGGAGCTCACGTTGCTGTGTGAAGCTGATGCTCTGATGCAAAGTTGATGGTGGGTGTGGAGTGGAGCTCTGGAGCTCACAAAATTTTATTATTACTGTTTTAGAAACACACACTAGTTACACAACTATAACCATCTAACAATCATCATTGTCAACATCATCATTGGGATTCAAATCAGTAGCTACTAATTAAGAAGATCATGCTTGTCAATCCAACTGTTATATTTTTTATCAAAGCCCAACCATTTAACAAATACTTTTGACTTGGTGTGTTTGAGAACTTTCTCAACTAAAAACACATTTTGCTCTTTTTTATTTAGTCTTGTCTTGTTTAATTCTTGTTCATAGAATGAACCTAAAATTACTTCACCATTGAAATCTTGTATTTTATATACAGTTGGAATTGTAGCTAGAACACTATGAACAATGAATAGTTCAGGTGACCAATTCATTTGATAGCCCTTGTCAAAGATATGTTTATATTTGCTTACACGAACAACATCACCAATTTTAAATTTTGCTTTAATCTTTGTTTTAACTCCCCCCTTTCTTCCCACACTAGTGTTTAATTTTTCAAGTACATACATTTCATTCAACTTGTTCACTTTGCTAGGTTGCATTCCTATTGATCTATGCATAGAATTATTATACTGATAAATAATGTGTGGTAGTAGTTTGAGCCATTTGTATGAACCCTGAGCAGTGAAAACTCTCCACAGACGTTCCTTCAATGTTCTATTGAATCTTTCAACAATAGCAGCCTTTTTACTAGTATAAACATAATAATGATTAATATTGAATTTTTTCATCAATGTTTGCACATGTTTGTTGAAAAATTCACTTCCCTGATCAGTTTGAAAATTTTTCATTGGATTCATTTCAAATATTGGTTGTAAAGCTTTTGCTAGGTCTTCTCCATGTTTTGATTTCAATGGTATTGCATATGCAAATTTACTAAAACAATTTATTATAGTTAAAATATATTTATATCCATTATTCACACGTGAATATGGAAGCATTTCAATCAAATCAGCTTGATATAGGTCATAGAGCCCTTTCAAAACAGTTTTACGAGTTGGAAAATTTCTCCTAGCAGGCTGATGGAGTTCATATGCAATTTTTGATTTAATTGAATTCATTCTAGCTAATCAAGTGCAATTTTGCTATGTCTCATACAAACATTGGATTGCAAGTGACTGGTTTCTATCAGTGCAATGTGCTTAGGTTCCTTCAAAATTCTGTTATCTGATTAAAGTTGCATTGATGAGGAGGAGGTGCTAGCAGCAGCATAGCTATGACCTGAAGATGTGCTAGCAGTGGGAGCAGCATAGTCATGATCTAACTTGATACGTTTATTATTTGTTTGAATTTCATTTTCAATTAATTCCAACTCATGTTTTATACGATAATGTCCCCATGCTAGTGTTGATATCCCACCAGGTAGAATGAAACGTTTGTCATCGAATGGTGTTAATGCTAATTTACCTATGCTCATTGTGTATATTGTATGCAAATAGCTGCGTATGGAATAGGCTGACATGAAGGATAGAGTGCGATCAAAGAGACACTTCTTATATAGATCAAATGTTAGGTTGTTTTTTATTATTGAACGTGGTACTCCTTTCGCTACATTTTTAGTACACACATCATCTGAACCCTTTGTAATGTACTGAAATGAATACATTTTAGGTCTCAAACCAACAAAAGAGTGGATTTGAGATGAATTTAGTTCATCCTTGAAGCAGCCCAGTCGTCGTGCATTCAGTGAACTATAGCATGGATGAGTTTTGGGATAGTTGGATGTGTCAAAAAGATGAAGGATTGGTTTGATATCAGTGAAAATGTCATCAGTATAAATATTGTAGAGAAATGAATCTGTGTCTGTCATCATGAGTTTGACATTTTTGTAGTTGTACATTTGAAGAATGGTATTATAGTGAAAACTGTACATGATATGCTTACTAATTTCCAAAACTGACATTCCAACATAAGTGGGCTTATTCAAATATATCTCTGTTTTTCTCAATGAAACACCAATAACTTCAGGATTGTAAATATACCAGGATTTCAAATTCAATTTGCTTGTCAGTCTATCCAACTTGCTTTCATTTGTCACAATGTGAAAATCAATATGTTTTCTTACATTTTCTAGAGTTTTCCCATATATTGCATTGTTTGCTAACTTGTATAGATCCTTTTCAAAATCGTTCTGTGCTTGCTTGCGTAGCTCTGTGTTGAAGTCAATGTACGGTTTCAACCATGCTGACTGTTTGAAGCTGATAACACGATGAATTTTTTCCAGTTTCATCCCTAACCTAACATACAGTTTCAAATTTCTGTAATGGATAATATAATTTTTTCGATTTGAAAGGGTTGTTAGAAGTTTTTGATTTATATTTTGTTTTGGATTTGATTGATAGGGGGAAAATAAATGCTTTGATGGATATTCCTTAATGGGGGCTAATGGAAAGTCATTGTGCATATCGTGTAATGTTTCAGGATATTCCAAATCCACTTCTAGAAAATATCCAGTGTCACAGTCATCGGCAACATTGAATATATCCAAATTATCTATTTCTTCACTAGTTAGCCATTTAAAATTAGCATATGGTAATGACTCTGACATTGATGTACCATACAGATTGTTGCAATCAATATAAAATAAATATGATTTTTCTACATCATCATTGTAGTATTCACCCATGTAGGGGTTGTTTGCTTGTGCATAACGATTTGAAATCATAGAGATACCACCTCGTAAACCTTTCTCAATGAAAAGATGTTGGTCTGGATCTGTTAGGAGTTGAAGCTTTACTTTTGTCATATATAGCATAGCATTCCAACTAAAGTGTGGAAGGGAGTAAAAATGACATGGATCAAGTTGGTATTTTTGAATGAATGTATTTCGAAAGCTTTCAAAAGTGTCAGCAAGAAGAAGAACATCACTGGTTAGATATAAATCGTGATATTGTCCCATATTCTCAATTCCAAATGTATTCCACACTTGACATGCATGACTATAATCTTGTTCAGTGATTGATGACTTTGTCAGTCTATTGTAGAATGCATCAATCAGAGGAAGTTTAGTTTCACTGAATCTTTCAACACCACTCATATAATCATAGGGAAATACACCTTTCCTAATGAGTAGTTTTCTCTGTTGTTCATCATTAAAGTGAGCACACATTATTTTAAATTTACTTTCAATATCTTGATGTGTTGTACAATCTGCTGATAAGTTTGTAACTAATTTGTCAAGAGAAGAATTTAAAAATTGAAGGGAATCAAGGAAACGAAGTGGACCTACAGTTAAACTGAGAATTTTCTCACTTGAATTTGCAATACACTTTAAATCTTGATATTTTCCTATTGCTTGAACTATATGGTGAGAATCATATCCTTTGAAATTATGGAATAAAACAGGAATGAAATCTGCTCGCTTAGCATTCAGATTACATTTGTTATGTGCTGCACCAACAAATTTCCCACTACTATGTAAATGATGATGTACACGTGGCTCATTTGGTGTGAATAAATCATTGCACAGTACACAATTTGATGAGTTTCTAAATTCATGCTGTTGTTCTGCTGAAAGCTCTTCCATGGGGATTTCTGTAGTTATTTCTGTCTTTAAAATTGTACAATGATGAACAAGTTCATCTAGAAACTTTTCAATAATCTTTTCATGCATATTTTGTGCATGATATGTTATGGGGCCATAATGAATTCCACCCAACTCATTCAAAATTACATAACTATAGCCAGATGGCTGATGTTTTAATACTTTTTTTGTAAAACTCTTTGTCAATTCTCCTCCATCTTCTTCCTCCAGCTGTATGTCTTCTTCTTGCATCTCTTCATCTCTGTCATATGGTGTAATAAAAGATTCAAAATCGGCATACACTATATAGGGTATTTTAATGGTTGATGAGAAATTTCTAAATTTCAATATTTCCTCTCTCTCAACACCTGCATGTGGGAGTTTAGTACGTTGTGCACCATGACTGCTACACAAGTCTAAATGTTTTTCTAAATTTGTTTTGCCATCTCTAGTTACAGCTTTGTTTGTTGTGAACCTATGAAAACAATAGGGACAGATATGTGTTTGATTTTTATGCTTTGTTGTGCCAGACAACAATCGTGACAGTCCATTTTTGCCAGCTTTTGTGTTCACAAGTGTATAATGAAATTTCCCCTTTTCATTATTTGCAGTCAACAAAAGTAGTGTTAT
This sequence comes from Conomelus anceps, assembly GCA_948455865.1. Taxonomy (NCBI): domain Eukaryota; kingdom Metazoa; phylum Arthropoda; class Insecta; order Hemiptera; family Delphacidae; genus Conomelus; species Conomelus anceps. The sequence continues at coordinate 4,026,304 of OX418219.1, forward strand.
TAAATGTTCGCGATTCTTGTATTCACTAACACGATATGGATACACCCTGTTCTCATCATTGTCATAAGCCAGTACATTGATTGCAATTGATTGATTTAATTTTTCAAACAATTTTATATCTTTATTCCCAACAGGGAATTCTATACCATTGATATTGACTGAATTAATTAGTGGACGTAAATCACTAATACGATTATGTTTTTTTGGATTAAAATAAGCTAGTACACACCATAAAAAACACATTTCATCGTCAAAATTACCTATATTAATTATTGCTTTCTTCAGTGCAAGTTCATAGGGTGTTGGAATGAAGGATGAATTTGCACCATGAATTGGTCTGTATCGCACTATGTTTGTATCTAAATGTTTAATGTTATGCACAAACCAGCCACTTCCATGTTTAACATATTTGTCAAGAGAATTCAAAATTTTTTCTTTAGCAGACATGTATTGGTGCTCAAGTTCATCTATATTGTTTGGAAGGTTAACAATGTTTTTCGAGGTGCTGTGAAATGTTACAGTTGTTGAAATATTCTCTTGCTCTTGATTAGCTAGAATTATGGTCTTCTCCAATTTGACTGCAATAGCAATATACCATCTAATATTTCCATTGAATCGTACACTTTCCTGATCAAGGAAGTCAATTATCTGAGATTTCAATAAATTTAAAACAGCATTAACATCCACTTGTGTAGACATGAAAAGCCATCGTGCTCTGACAACATTGTTATTTATAGCCCTTGTAAAATTTGTTTGAATTTCCATTTTTTTTTTTTACTAATTAAGATGATGGTTCAAGTTAGCTGGGTTATAGCTGAGACTGGTGTGTGTGTGTTTCTCAATAATAATATATAGTGAGCTCACCTGGTGGAGTGATAGCAGTCAAAGATGTTGTTGATGAGTTGCTAGTTTGAAGACTGATGCTGTAGACACTTTGAATCCCAATGATGATGTTGACAATGATGATGATTAGAGTTCTGTTTGGAAAAGAAGTAGTTTCAGTACTAGAGCTTGGTATCACTTGGTTGAAGTGGATAGTCCTTCCACACTCAACTGTTGAATGTGACTTACTGTGGCTGATGCTTGGCTATTTATACAATTGTCAAATGTACTCAATATGGTGTGGTTTGGGTGGGAATTGAAGTGAATGGAGGTGAATGAAGGTGAGAGGTGAAAGTAGGTTATTTGAAAGTGGATACATTGACCTACTGCTGCTATGGAAAGTTGATGGCTACCTTTCCCACCAGTATTTTTTTGTATAAAAAGGGGAGTGAAATAAGCAGCTAGCATCAGTCAGCAGCTGAAGTCAGCAGCAACATGGAGTTCAGTGTGAAACAGTTCAACTCTACCAAGACGAAACATGTAGCAGTGGCACCAATTAGGACATTAGTGGAAGGCTATTTGTATACAGTTTTACTGGCAAGGATAGTGAAGACACAATATGGGAAACATGTAGTGCTGCGACTGAGAATTGAAGGAGGTGGGGTTCCTGATGGTGGTGCTGAATCTTCAGCAGCAGGCAGTATGGGTGAGTTGCGAGATATATTTCTCCCAGCAAGATTCTCCTCTGTAATTACAGAGGAGAATATTGAATCTTTTAACAACAGTAAGCAGTTTCTTGTGAAATTTACAAATGTTTCCACCCGCTTTGTTGATGTGGAGTTGGTAGAAGTGAAAGAATAAATTCCCACAATCATGGATTAGGGCTCCTGGCAACACCATGTAAAAATAAAACGACCTGAGCGACACATAAATTTCAGATAAATCTTCTTGTGGGTATGGAAACTGAATATCTCTAATAGGAAGATTTACTAACCTGTTATCTGCAAATAAATTGATGCATGTGATCCAACTGTATTCCACCTTGACTGGACTAGTGATTTTCATCCTGTCTGTTACACCGGCTTCTCAGCTGTGGGACTCCTGTTCAAACATGTCTGTGACCTAGGTGGTTGAGAAGGAGGAGGAGTCTGTTGCAGGTGTGAGACTTGTTCAAACATGTCTGTGTGGGGAGGGTGGCAACTCCTGGGTGGGAGGTTGCTGCTAGTGAGCTTGTTCCAGTTTCCTTTTTATGCTTGAACAGGTTAGACGTGTCAAGACATGATACGCAGGTCATCAAGGTCAACTAATATATCACCAAGTGTGTGTAGATATCAAATAGTTGACTATTCAAAATTTGGTCTCAATGAAACACTCAATTTAGCACTAAGTTTTGCAATTTTATTTGCTACTATAATCATTTTAGCTTTTATGCTTATATCATGTTATGAGATTAAGCTATATGCTAAACTGGCGGGGGGGAACACAACTGAGCTCAAGGATGAATCTGGAGTTGAGAATTGTACATCACACTTGAATCAAAGTAAAGAAGAGGTTATTGATGATGATGTAGATTCTCACCTTTTTTCTAATAGAATAACACAATTGGCAAGTGTGCGAACAGATACACTAGCTTATATTGGTGGATGTTTAAAGTCAGAAAGAGGTTATAATGTTTCAGCTGAATTTGATGAACAGTTGAAGGAGTGGTTTGACATGTTGTTTTTGCGTTATAAAGTTATATGCTCATTCCATGAAAAGCACAAGTCATTAGCTTCATGTCTTACACACTCATCTATAGACACAATTAATGATGTGATAAATAGATCTCTTCTGCTGTGTAGAACAAATGAATAGATATACTGTTGACACGTTGAAACAGTGTTCAGTTTACATTTGGATGTCATTGTGAAAGGATGGTAATTGTTCTCAACAAAAGAAAATACGGAAAAGGTTTATTGTCATCTGTTGGAAATTTTGTTGGACGTGTTGTAAATAAAGCTATAGATTTAAATCCTGTTGAACTTCATTATTTAAATTATCAATTCTGTGGACCAGGCACAAAATTAGAGAAACGACTCAAGAGGGGGGATAAGGGGATAAATAGACTTGATCAGGTGTGCAGAGAACACGATATTGCATATTCAAAATACACAGACAATAAGAATAGAGCTGTTGCAGACAGAAAGCTTGCAGATTCAGCTTGGCAAGCATTCAAGGATCCAAATTCTTCTCTCAGTGAGAAGGCATTGGCTTATCTTACCACAAATTTGATGAAAGCTAAATCGAAATTTTTTGGTGGGAAGCATATGATGGTGCAGCAGGCAAAGAGGAAAAAGAATAGACCAAACAATATTCGACAGTTGGCAATCCGTCATTTGGCTAAACAGATTGGTGGTAGGGGCTATTATCTAAGACCTTACACTCCATGTATGAGAGGGGGAAGTCGAGGTCGATTGTTACCTTCACCTGCAACAGAAGGGAGAAAGCAGAAGAGGAGAAGGAGGAGGAGGAAGACTACAAAGCAGGCAAAAAAAAAAAAAGTTAAAGATTCATAATGAATAAGGCACTTTCTAATATTGATTTGGAGAATTGGGCTATTCTGCTAGGTATTCCATTGAGAGGGATATATATGTTGGATGTGCTACCTAGAAGAGTTTTAAAAAATGAAATGTGCATTGTCAACTTGGACAAAACAAATAATGGTAGAGGGACACATTGGGTTTGTTATAACAAAAGGGGGAATCAGGTTTTCTATTTCGATCCCATAGGCAACTTGCAACCTCCAACTGAATTACTTGTATATTGGCATTCCAACAGTTGTCAAATCTATTACAATTACAATGCTGTTCAGCAGCCGAATACAAGTGTATGTGGACACCTGTGTCTATTATTCTTAGTCAGTCAATTGTAGATTCATCAGAACATTTCGAATATTCACAATATTGAATCATAGCAAATTTCCCTTCGAATATTCACAATATTGAATCATAGCAAATTTCCCGCCAACTGATTAGGCATGCATCTTGGTAAATTAATTAGCTGAATCGGGAGGGCGCATGCGCCAGCCGGAGGGTCACCATATTGGATAAGTATGCTGGGTCACTGGATCAGTATGCCAGCTGAGTCAGTACGCCATATTGGATTAGTATGCTGGGTCAGTACACCGGATCAGTATGCCGGATCAGACTGCCGGATCAGTATGTAATATTGGGTCAGTATGCAATATTGGGTCAGTATGCCATATTGGGTCAGTATGCTAGGACACTGGGTCAGATCCGCCGGGTCAGGTCCGCCATATTGGATCAGGTCCACCATCTTGGATCAGGTCCACAATCTTGGATCAGGTCCGCCATATTGGATCAAGTCCGCCATCTTGGATCTGGACCAGCAACTTGGATCTGGGCTTGGACCAGAATCAACACTTTTATACTACTGTGGTGAAGAGGAAAGGGAATAGAGGAAAGACGGGAATTCCCCAGTGTAGTGACTGTCACTACTCATTTCCCTTAGCAATATCATAACGTAAAAAATGCCGGTTAGCTTCTAGCACTTGGATGAAGGAAAAATATTTTGTGACATTTATAGGCTTAGGCTGAGCGCACGAAATCGAATGTGTCCCATTGTTTCGGGGAACAAAAAGATGATGAAAATTTGAATTTAGTGTGAGTATAATCAAAGTTTTGTATTGTGGGTGAAAGTGGGAGCTTAATGAGCTGGAGAACTTGATCTTCCATACTTAATGATGCATAGACTTTAATCATTCTCATAATTTGACTCATTGGCAGAAAAAATCTATATTAATACAGTAATTGAAACAATAAAGAGTCAAAATTAATTGAAAATCAAATCAAATCAAATTAGTTTATTTGTCTTAAGCACATGCCATACAAATGAGTTGCTTTCGCTTATAAACCGATATCATGCATAATAAATCAATAATCAGTTTTCACACAATAATACCATGAAACATCAAAATACAGCACAATGTAAATGAAAATAAAAATCTAGCATCATTATTAAATCATAATTTACCGTAAATAATAACAAATTTGAATGTAATAACAAAAATATCACAGCAATAATGTAGAACTACAATTCAAATATACCATACATAATCTTATATTCGAAGATCAAAATTGTTTGAAAATCAGTATGAAGGAAAATAATTGAAATATTGAATTGAATGTGAACATTTGAAGATTTGATAAATATATTTTTGGACCGAACAGTATGACATATTTTATAGAGGTACAGTACATATTGAAAGTATTGTAAAATTCACTGTATGAGTATTGAATATCACGTCAAAAAATATTTTCATAATTTAAAAAGTATGAAAATATGTCTTATATGAAGTATGTCTTACCATGCAACAAGTTTTTTTTTATTGCGGATGATGCCAACATGAGTCTGGAAACTTGAGTGTGGGGAATGAGGTGAATGATGAGAAACATCCATGGCTGAATGAGATTCGAACGGGCTGCAAGAAACGAAGCCAGCCAGAGCTTTATCTTATCTCATACAAGCGCTCCAACCAACTGCGCTACCAAAGCCGCCGGTATGACTTATATTATAATTGTAGAGGTATTGCTAGTATTTTGGAATCTATTGTTTGAGTATTGAATATTACATGCAAAAATAGAGTATTCATTGGAAGTGATAGCCGCGAGCCGCAGAAGGTATCTGTTCAATCAGATAGATAAGCTGCGTTCTCGTAGGTCCTGTTTGTAACGGTGACCGATTAGATTGGCCAGCAAAAAGACACTGTTCTCTGCTGAAAATCACTTCCCGGTGGTTCGGAACCCACCTAAAAATGTAGGAGCAACTCCTATATCACGATCATCCAACTCATTACCCACGCACAGGTCTAAGACCTATGTGGGCTTCATCCTAAAAAACAAAGAAATTGTGCGAGTACCGGTATTGGATATTACATGCATAAATATAGTCTTCATTGAAAGTACTGTATTTCAAAATCGACTAGCTAAAAGCATGTGATAAAAAAGTAGGATTTCAGCTCATTTTTGAGATTAACAACAATGCAAAGTGAACGTTATTGGTGGTTGAAAAAAGTAATACGGACAAATTCTACTGAATTTTACGAGTAATGGATAAGTTAAAATTGAAACCCCGTATTACAGTTGAGAAAGACGGGACAAAGATAAGATTATTCAAAGCTAATATTACGTTTCGTCTCAACGAAATAGAATTGGCGGAGATCATTGGTCGACAAAAGACTTGGTTCTGCAGATTTTTTATCGTTTTATATTCTCCGTTTTTCTCTTGGTTCATTAAAAGTTTGTAGCAGAAAAAAAGCAAAGTTGAGCTCTGTCTGCGGTCTGCTGTGGGGCTTAAATCAGGATTTCAGTTTCCGTCATTGACTTTGCAAGCGGCAGTAAAGTTGAAGGCCGTACTTTGCGACGCTCGCCCAGACAAAACAGGCAGAAAAAAGGATTCAAAGTTTCTGTTTCGTTGTCTGAATGAAGTCCGGGGACGGACTTACTTGATTCACAATGTTACTTACATTCCATTTTGTTACTTTCACGATGAAATGGAGCTGTTTGTTACGAAGTTGAACACACGAAATACGGTGGAGCTATTTTTTTTTTTTTGGATGATGAAGCCCACATAGGTCTGAGACCTGTGCGTGGGTAATGAGTTGGATGATGGTGATTGATGAGCTGGACCTACAGTTTAAGGTGGGCTCCGAACCACCGGGAAGTGATTTTACAGCAGAGAACAGTGTCTTTTTTGCTGGCCAGTCTAATCGGTCACCCTTACAAAGAGTGCCCAGGAGAACGCAGCTTATTTTGAAAGTGCAGTACATTTGTTTTGTTAATCAAAGTTGACTGCTTGAAATGAAATGATTGGTTATGCTTAGAATGAAGTTTAATTAATCTTGAATTACAGAAGAACATTCTGTTTATTAGCAAACAATGCCCACATAAGTCTAAAACTTGAAAAATTTCGAAAATTTATTTTGAGAAAATAGATTGTTCAATTGGAATAAAAAATCTGTAATTCACTCCCAGAGGCGTCGTTTAGTTATAAAAAATTTCCATAAGAAGTTGGGGAAATCAATTGCCTCCAACAACCGAAGAATTTCAAATTTGAGCCCTCAAATCACACAGAATAATTGATGAGAAATGTTTTCCTGGTGACAATAGATAACATATTAATACCTTAATAATCATAATTATATACTATAATATAATAATATAATAACCATATTAATACCTTAATAATACAACCAATATAAGAAACTTTGAAATAATCATGACTAAACTCTTTAAGCATAACCTTAATAAACTAGGTTAAATTCTCCAAATAAGTAGTATAGGTGGAAATATATTTCTAAACTCAATATTTTTGCTGTCAATACCGATAAAATCGCTATTTACATAAGAATACATATGTGGAAAAATGATGATGGAATTTGTAAACATAAATTTTAATTTTAGAATTTATGATCCATGAGAAACCTTGAAACATGTGCTATGTTGATGTAACTTATGTTAAAATCAATTTGCAGACATTATTTTTATAACATAAGAAAATAATAATTTCACTCAGTTGACTAAAGCATTCTTTATGATTATTTTCACTTCATTCTCAACAGTCTATTGAAAATGTTAAGTTAGATTGTATAGATTAGAATTAATTCAAAGTAATTTAAAAGCATTCTCCAGACGAGTGAGGAAAATCATAGTTTTCTCATACAGTAGAAATTAAGGTGCACAAGTTTTTAATTTAGATAAATACTGTTTCAAGCTTGAAAATGTTGCTAAAAGTGTTAACTCCAATATCTTGGTTAAGTTGACGATTATTTTATCGGCTCATATACTGATTTTGAGTGTTATTGTTATTCTTAACATCTTAATAAATATTTTTTTAAAGTTGACGATTATTTTATCAGTTCATATACGATTCATGAGGGTTATTTTCAGTCTCACCACACTGTCTAAAGAATGAGGTGAGTCATGGAGTAGTTAAGAACAAGAAATATTTACTTGTAGTTCGTGAAAATAAATTTTGTTAGCAACAGGCTGATAAAAAAGAAGTCAACCCGACCTCTGGCGTTAACAAGTGATAGTTGAGCCGAAACAAATAGAGGTTTCTTGTGTTCAACTCTTTTTTTATCCGTTCTTCTTCCTTACCTCCTTCCTCTGTTCTTTTATCTCTCTCTCGCTCTCTCAACCTTTTTCTCCCACATAAAACTCCTGGTGTGTCATCTTTCCTTCACTAACCTTGTCTCTTTTTATACTTCCAATCATTCTCTCATTACGATTCTCTCTCTATATTTCTCCTTCACGTACCCCTGCACACCTTACCTTTACACAATCTTCCTTCCTTATCTTTTCGATGCACTTCAATATTGAATCTTTCTTTATTAAACTTAAAATAGAATATTTAAATCAACTTAACATTTATGTTTCTCTTTCTTATTTCCTTGTTCGCTTTCTTCCCACATTTTCTGATTCCTCACACGCTTTTATTTTTCTCTTTGCCCTCCATTCTCTAGCTGGCTCTCTCTCTCTTTCTCTCCCACTCTCTTTATTATTTCTATCTTTCCACTTTCTTCCATTATTTGTCCTTCTTTACTATCATTGATTCTACACACTTTCTTTCATTTTTCTGTTCCTTCTATCACTCCCACTCACTCTCCCACTGCCTCTCACTCTCCTACTCTCTCACTCACTCTTACTCTTTCTCACTCTATCTCTCTCTTCTCTGCTTCTTCCCACCATTTTCTTCCATGACTCCTTTTCCGGCTCTCTTCCTCCAGTCGTCTTTTCATTTTCTTCTTTGTTTTCTCTAGTGATAGCTCACACTTTATCAATCCCACTTTATCCTATATGTGTTTCCTCTTTCTTTAACTCCTCTTTCTTTGTCTTCTTATTTTTGCTTCCCTCTCACTTTCATCCAATCTTTGTTCCCCATTTTTCTCTCCACCTCTTCCTTTGACTTCCTACTCCCTCCCCCCACTTAATATTAATTTTTCCCCCTCTTTTCTCTTCCACCTATTCCTTCGTCTTCTTATTTTTTGTCCCACCCCACTCTTTTGAATGGACGAATTTTTGTCCAGACTTCGCCCTTATTACGTAAATGCTACACATTAAATCTTGCCGTTAATATCCAAAATCTTTCTCATATACAATCTATTGTGTTGTTAATAAAATGCTCTTTAATCAGCCACAATTATATTTTGTAAATTTACGTAAATAAAGTAATTTTATCTTTATCTTATCTCTTAGGCCGGCAATAGACGAACTGCTTGAAGCAGTCGCAGTTGGGCGGATCGCATTTTCAATGTTAAAATCAAGACCGCACTTCACGGACTGCTTGAGCAGTCGAGTTGCAGTCGCAAACAAAACAAGCAGTCGAGTTCCGCCGTGCTGCCGACTGAAAAAGTGCAGTCGGTCGGCAATACACGGACCACTTCAAGCAGTTCACTCGACTGCTCGCATCACCACTCATATTTCACTCATTCTGTGTATTTAGTAGTCTATGTATGCGTTCTGTAAACATGGCACGTTGTTTTAAAACTAGTTCTACTTTGTCACTAGAGTCTTCTTCAAAGACAAAGATCCTGTTTTATTATATTTTTTGATTTTTGCATAATTTTCTCCTAATTGAACTTTGCTCGTTTAAGATTTAGTTTACCCCTTAATTTTGAGTAATGTTAAGCTCTAGAAGTTATTTAAAGTGAATCTGTCACTTACAATAAATACTTCAAGATATTGAATCATCTTGATTAGGACTAAGATATATTTTGGGTCCATCCAGTGATTTCATGGAAATCATTATTAAAAAAAGATGCAGTACCGTACTTAAGGTTCCGGCTCTATCTTTTCATAAAAATATCGTTATTCAATATTTCTAGTGATAACTTTTTATTGTAAATTTAACGGCTTGCAGTCAATTTCTATAAGTGGTTAAATAATAATTGTACTCACATTTAGCCGAACGTTTTCGAGTTATGGAAACTCATATTCAAGGCATCCTAGATCGGCGATATTGGTTTGTTGGTTAGATGCTCAATGAATTAAATTTTAATCACACATACTTTTTGACCACATGATACAAAAACCATAATTCTTCTAACCAACATCGCCGATCTAGAATGCCTTGAAGATGAGTTTCCATAACTCGAAAGCGTTTGGCCAAGTGTGAGTGCAATTATTATTTATTCACCTATAAAAACTGATTGCAAGTCATTAAATTTACAATGAAAAGTTAATATTAACAACGCAGATCGTTATGGAACAAGAAATCCAAGAATTTAATTCTAGTACTTAGGCTGATTATTACTATTTGCTCTATAAAATGATCAAGTCAAGAAATATTATCTTTTTATTAATTTATAATTATTCGCTGTGTAATTAATAACCCTGTGATTTTATACTGTAATGTTATTATTTCTTGTATTTTTTCATGTCAAGTGGCCATCTTTGTATGACGAAAATAATGTATTATTATATTAAATTAATTATAATTTATTTTTTGAGTATTTATTTCACATTCCATCCATTTACCAATTTTTCAAACTATTATTAAATTTGATTTTAACCATATTATTAAATTTGGTCAAATGTGTCTTTCTTCAATTAATTTGTGCTCCAATCATTTCTAGAAAATTATTTTTAGTAATTTTATTAATAATTTATTGTCTTTATGGAAGGCTCTCCGCAGTCTCAACTCTACTCCGCCTATTCAACAAGGCAGTTACCGACTGCTTGAAGCAGTCCACAAGCAGTTGGGCTGACTGCAAACCGACTGCTTTTGGACTGCTTCAAGCAGTCGGTTTGCAGTCAGGTCTGACTGCAAATCGACTGCACTTTTGCAGTCACTTACGACTGCTTGAAGCAGTCCGTCTATTGCCGGCCATACCAATCTTTGTTCACCTCTTTTTTCTTCCTTGTCTTTCTTCCTTTGTCATCCTATTTTTCTCCCTTACTCTCTAACTCTCTTCCTCTCTCTCGTTTTCTATCCCATTCATTCTCTCGCCTCCCTTCTTTCTTTGTCATCTTTTTCCCCTCTCCTTTCTCTCTCTCACTTTTTCCCACACTCATTTCTTCTCTCTCGTTTTCTCTTCCATTTGTTCTCTCTCCCTCCCTCTTTCTATATCTTATTTTTCTCTCTCTCACACTCTGTCTCTTTTTTTCTCTCTCTCTCTCTCTCTTATTCTCTCTCACTATTTCCCAATTTTTGTCTTCCTCTCTCTCTTTTTCTCTCTTACTTTCTCTTCCATTCATTCTCTCGCCTCCCTCTCTCTTTGTCTCCTTATTTTCCTCCCTCACAATTTCTTTGTCTTTCTCTCTCCCCCTCTCTCACTTTCTTCCCTCCTCTTGTTTACAGCTTTCTGTAACTGGAAAATACTTTTAGGTCAAGGTGTACGTGAAGACTATTCGTGTGAACAGAAACGATGAAAATTGTGGGGAAACATGGTGATGGGATGAAAGAAGGTGTACGGAGGGATAAAGAGGGCCTGAAGGAGGACAAGGAGGGCAAGACTTGAGAGGAAAAGGATGGAGCATGAAAGGTTAGATGAGGGAGACAAGGAGGGCAAGACTTGAAAGAAAAGGATGAAGTATTAAAGGTTAGAATTACAGGAAAACATGGAAATGGTGTGCAAGAAGGTGTACGAAGGGACAAAGAGGGCCTGAAGTATGACAAGGAGAGTAAGAATTGAGAGGAATTGATTGGAGGATGAAGGGTTAGATGAGGGAGACAAGGAGGGCAAGAGACTTGAAGAGGATGAAAGGTTAGAATTGTAGGAAAACATGGGAATGGGTTGAAAGAAGGTGTGCGGGATGGATAAAGAGGGCTAGAAGTTTGATAAGGAGGGCAATAATTGAGAGGAAAAGGATGGAGGATGAAAGGTTAGAAAGGAAGACAAGGAGGAAAGTATTGAGAGAAAAAGGATGGAAGATGAAAGGTTAAAGTTTTAAGGAAAGACTTCAATTAGGTTTAGGGGCGGTTCGATTCGGCGTGAGAACAGTTACCGGATTTATAGCCATCGGAATGGCTTCATTCCTACTTCTATTCGTTTTTTTCTTTTTCTTTTCCCTCTCACTTCTTTCTTTTTTTCTTATCCACCGTCAGGTGGGAGAAAGTAATTCCTTATCGGCTTTCCACTCAGACTACAATTGGAATACACTGTTGACTGTTTATTTTGCATGGAATTGAATCCCGCTATTCGTGAGTCACTGAATTTGTAACGGAAATAGAGAAATGGGGGATTAGGGGGATTCACAGTCTAGCTTTGAAGAGCAGTTCTAGAATTCTGTGATGGATGAATGGTTTGTGGAATTGATCTGTGAATGAATGTAGAGCACTGCTAATATTTTTAATTAGTTTATCACAAATAATGATCATTGATAAGTTTTTTTTTTTTTTGAGAGGATGAAGCCCACATAGGGTATACTAGTCACACATGTACCTCCACTTGATTTATGTCCGCTTGACAAGAAGCTGGAGATTTACTACCAATATTGATTGAATTCGGTAATAATGAATGAAAAGACTCAGCTAAAAAATATTGAGAAACTAGTTTCGGTTGTTATACCATTATCAATCTCAAACAAACTAAAACTCATTACCCACAGACAAGTCTCCGAACTCATGCAGGCATCATCAGGAATAAAATGAAAAAAAAAATTGTTGAGTGGTGTGCTTCTCTATCTTTGTGAGGTGACTGAAGAATATAATGTTTGTCATTAAATTGAAATCCGTGAGATACTAGTTCCAGTTGTTACAACATTATCAATCTCAAACAAACTAAAACTAAAGTACAGAGTATCTTAATGGAAACTAAACACGGATTGATACATTTGGCTTTTAAACAGAGGGAAAAAGAGGGAAAAAGTGCCCCTGATAGGCTGTCCTTCATTGATGGTCTGTGATTGGCCGAAGGCCCTAACAAGTCACGCCCACTGGTGGGAGGAGCATCAAGGAATATTCAGCGCCAAAATCAGGATCCAAAAAGTGACAAACAATACGGAAGTAGGCTAGAATTAAAAAAATTTAATGAAATAGAAAATAAAGCTAAATAAAACGCAGTCAAGGTCAACCATTTTGTTTTTTCAAGTCAGAAAATATTGATTAATTTTTTTTAGATTGTTTCAATTGTTATAAAGCTGTTGAGGAGCCTAAAATCATTTATTATACTGGTAATGTGTATTGCCGTATCCTATATTGTGTAATGTTTGATTGTACGTTTCGTGCACTGTTTGTTCTGTTTAGGGATGCACACTTTTTTAAAAATATCGATATTGATATCGATATCAATATCGAATAGGAAAATATCGATACTCGATATATCGCCCAAAATCGTCCGATATATCGATATAATATCGATATTATACATTTGACTTTCCAAATATGGTAAAAGCCAGTCTAGACACTCAAACTTATCAATTATCATCCAATTTATTGTTTAGTCTTTGTTCAGACTATTAGGTCTTGTTTACACATTGCTAGTCAATCTATTTTCAGAATTATTTCAGATTTTTTATCAATGCAGGGGCGTAGCCAGGGGGGGGATATCGGGATGTATCCCCCCCGAAATTTTCAAAAAGTAGTAAAAAAATGCGTTTTTGCATATATAATTTCAAAAAAATTTCCAGGGGAGGGCCGCCGAACCCCCCAATCCCCCCCCCCGAAAATAATTCCTGGCTACGCCACTGTATCAATGTAGTTATTTATAAATTTGAAAAAATATACTGGCATATTCAGTTGACAGGCAACATGTCATTTGATTAATTTATTGAAATTTATATAAATTAAAGATAATTTATAAGGATATTTATCAACCATGATCCATCCATGACCATGATACTATCATTTGGCAAAGTACATATCATTAATATTTTCTATGAGAATAAATTAGCATTCTCATACCTAAAATTTCAGAAATAACAGTGAAATTAGCTAATAATAATCAAACAATAAAAATAGTACTGAAATTGATGAGTAAGACAATAAAATGGATTTCAACAAGGCATTATTGACTGACCAAAGACTGAAGTAATAAATCAGTCAAGTTTGAGACTGGCAGTCTGGTCTGGTTCTGGACTGGCCTCAAGACCAGAGAATGTATGCCCCTGGCAACATGGAGTAATGAATGAGTAATATTCATTCTTTCTCTGGTCAAACAGTATATCCATTAGAAACGTTTCACAGGAGATAAGTGGAAGAAGTAAAAAACAGTAATAGTAAAATACTTATACTTTAATTTGGCATAAACGTATGTGTCATTTACCTACTGTAAAACGAATTCAAAACATAATATTATTGAACATCTTAAAAAAAACACCAGATAAAATATTAACTCAAAGAATAAGTTTCAGCTAACATTTGAATAAAATTTTTCTGAAATACACTTTTTATCTGCTTTGATTTCAATTCTTTTGGCAACATCAACATCATAAAGCTTAAGCTCACACTTAATCTTGTTTATTGTAATTGAATATATTTTCTCTGTCTAAATTGTCATTTCACTCAACCATATCAGTTGAGTGTTTACACTTTCAGTCCAATGTATTTATTATTTTAGTTCTTTTGGCAACATTATAAAATTAAATTTAAGCTTTTACTTTAATTTGTCATAAACCTATGTGTCATTAACCTACTGTACAACGAATTCAAAACATAATTGATCTTACAAATGAACACCAGATAAGATATTAACTCAAAGCATAAGTTTCAGCTAACATTTGAATAATTTTTTTCTGAATTACACTTTTTATCTGCTTTGATTTCAATTCTTTTGGCAACATCATAAATCTTTAGCTCACACTTAATCTTGTTTGTAATTAAATATTTTCAATCAATATTCAATCATACAATATTCATGGTATTTCAGTCAGTAAAAAATGTATTATGTAAATTGCCAATCTTCAAAATCAACTGAATCCAGAAAAAGTAACTTCCCAAGCCTTTTACCAGTTAAACGGTTTCTTACTTGGGAAGCTGTTGCTCCAGCTTTTGAAAAGAGCCTCTCTGCTGGAACTGAGGTGGCTACAATTGGTTGGTACATTTTGGCAATGGCATGTAAGTTGGGAAATGATGATTCCATCCCCTGCCAAAGTACTATTGGATTACATTTCAAATCAACTACAGGAGCTGCTAAGTATAAAGAAAGTTCATCATCATTTCTGCTCCTTTTCGTTGAAGTTTGAGCCAAAATTTTATGATGTTGCCAGAAATCATAACCTGACTCTTGATCTTCATCAGAGGATGGTGGAGAATTTTCTTTTATTTCTTTAATCATTTGTCTCACCTTGTTTAAAACTTCATTGCATGCATCTGGGTTTTTAAAGTGAAGATTTTTAAATCGTGGGTCAACCAAGGTTGCCATTGATATTGATGTGATAAATTCCACTTGCCCAAACCTAATTTCAATTTGCTTAATTACTTCATTTTTCAAGTCAGAAGCTATTGTAGAATTTATTTCAAAGTTAGCACTCCTGTATTGTCCAATGAGGCAGCTTATCATTGGAATAACCTTTGAAAGGGTAAGGTAATATTACCCACATGCCTCTCTAGTCACCACCTCCAATGGTCGCAATACTGTGATCACATCTTTTATTCTGGCTAATTCAATTGCTGTCAGCATTGTGGGAGCATCAACTTTGGAAAATAATATCTCACTCACAAAGGGAGCAAGTTCCACAAACCTACTTAGCATATAGTACAAGGAATTCCATCTTGTTTTTACATCTAGAATCAATTTTAAAGTTCGGCTTTCAGGAATATTGGAATTAATTTGTTTTGTTTTCAACTCCCCAGATTCAAGAACCCTTTTCTTGATAAATTTTACAATGCTTCTGACTTTATCTATTAAACCTAATAGTTCTTCATTTTTTTCAACTGAAGCCACTGCAACCAAATTAATAGTGTGTGCAAAGCAAGAGATATGCTTTTGGGCACCGAAACTATCCTTGATTGCTTTCTTGATGTTAGCACCAGAATCAGTAATAATGGCAACAATTTTTTCTGATTCAATACCCCACTCCACTAAGACACTCTTTAATTTGCTCCCAATGTAGCTTGCTCTTTTCCTCGAGTTCAACTACACCCAAGCTTATTGAAGTCAATTTGTTATTTTGTATAAAATGAACTGTAGTGCCAAGGAAGCTTCTGTTGGACATTGTTTCAGTCCACATATCTGTTGTCAAACTCAAATGTTGAACACTTCTAAGTCTATTTTTTACTACATTGGATATGCTCAGAAATTTGTTATCAATCACCCTCTTAATTGTTTCACGAGATGGGACCTTATAAAGGGGGGCTACAGTCTTCATTAGGAATTTGAATCCTTTTGACTCTACAGAACTAATAATGGCCTATTATCAGTTGCTATACAATAAGCTATGGCATCAGTAATCTTGGAATATTTTAAACCACCAACAGCATAGTCAGCAATTTTTCTAAAAGCATCACTGATCTCATAGATACCTGTACCTGATGTTGAACTATCACTTGTCCTTTCATGGATATCTTCACTATGAGTGGATGTAGCCGGTGTAGGTTCAGGTTCATCAGGATCAGGATCTTCAATGCTTTCAGTGCTCGTACTCTGTTTGGATGTACTTGGTTTGCTGAGAGAAGTTGGCCCACTTGATACACTGCAAAAAAAAAAAAATCAAATATAAATTATATGGATAACAAAGTTTGTTGTATTCATATTGAACAAGGTTAAGAGCCAGATTCAACCCTTCATTAGAAACACAGGAAGAGAATCTAGTAAGCATTCAAATATTTGAATGATAAATTGGAAATTTTAAGCTCATTCTTTAACTTGTACTGAGAAGTTACAGAACATTACTGCATTGGATCTTTATATTTAAGTTATTGAAGAAGTTTTCAATCTATATTTTTTACATAAAATTTTATTCGGAAATAACATACTTTTCAAAGAGAAAAGAACAATTTCAATTTTTATCAAGCACTTATTAATTACCGATATTTTTCATCAATGTAGGCCTATTGCTATATTATTCCCAATTAAATAAGATAACCCAACCTAAAACAACATACAGAATCAAATACAAGAAATGATAATGTCCTGTTAATGGAAACATAATTTCACTGATATATCAGTGAAATAATATAATTCCTGTATGATAATGTATGTTTTTTTAGGTTAGTTATCCAATTGTAAGTTATCATTATCATTGTAGGCCTATCTATCTGGAATATTATTGATGTATTGTTAGAACTTGTTTTATTAGGAGTAATAAACGATAGATATAATAGTAAAATGCAAACATAAATTACCTTGTTAGTTTTCCGAGGTCGTGATGCTTCAAATGTGCAGCAAGGTTTGAAGTATTCCCGGATGTTTTTACTCTTTTCTTGCAAATATTGCAGATTGCATATTCTTTATCTCTTTTAAAATGTTGCCAAAACTTGCTTTTCTTCATTTTACTTTCACAATCACAAACATTAAACAACACAATACAATCTGAAAACTGAATGAATGGAAGTCTTCTAAAATGAAAGTTTGTTTTTGTGGTATTTTGACGTGTTAAAATATCGATATCGGTTCCGATATATCGGAGCAAAATATCGATACGTCGATAATATCGAGGATCCAAATATCGATAAAAATATCAATATTTTGTACCCGATATTATCGATATTTATCGATATTCGATATATCGTTGCATCCCTAGACTTCTGTTTTTATTTTTTTCGGCTCAACTCTATTTGTATGATTACCTTGAACAAATAAATTGATTATTCATTTATTTATAAAGCTGTATGCAGAATTTCAAAATTATACGTTCAATGGTGTTCGAATAAAAAAATAACTTGTGAAAAAAAATGGCGGCTGTGTGAGTAACTGGGGACTAGAAAATTTTCATTACGATATTTACTTTTGTTAGTGGTCCAGAAACACTGCCTAGAAGTATTGGTAGAGAGTTCCGAAACATTCTGTATATACCTATATTCGTATATAATTTTACCTATATTTCATTCACATTTGCACCAATGGTGTTAAGTCAGTGAAGTGTTACGCGAGCAGAGACTTTAATAATTAACAGCTGTAATTTAGTCAAAGACAAGACCGATGAAACGCAGGGATTGCGGCCATATTAATGTTCACCTCTCAAAGCAGCTTGCATCTCGATGCAAGTATTATCACGATTATTTAGTATTACACTAAATAAAATTTTATTATTCTCATTAAATCCGTGTATAACAAGCCGTTATCCTGATGAAGCTGTTGTTTGGGGTAGTCTTGATAGGGCCATCGATGGGGGGGGGGGGGTTATAAAGGTAGGGGTGCTCATAAATGGTTGGTGGGGGGGGGGGGGGATGGGGGGAGTGAAGAAGATGAACTTACAGGCTGATAGCTTGCAGCAGTGGCCTGAGGACCATAATCAACCACTAGCGCATTCTGGTGGGAGATCTTGAAAGCATAACGGCAGTTAATTCAAAGTGAATATTGTTATTGCACACTTGGATTGGTCTGAAAGTTATGAATTGGTTTGGTGGGGGGGGGGGGGGAGTAAAGCGTAGAAAGCTGGAGTGGGTGGGGGTAAAGTTTAAAGGAGTGGAAAGTTGGAGATGGGAGGGAGTAAAGAGGATATGAGTGGGGAGTTGGAGGGGATAATGTTCAAACATGCAAAACGATATGGAATTATGAGGATGTGAGGGGTTGCTAAGTTGCTTTGTAGGATGTATACAAGTTATAGTTGATTAGCCTTAGTGATCAGTCGCTTTGTACGTATGCTGCTTAACATGGAATGGAATAGAGTTATATAGTTACAGGATATTAGTTATTACAGATATTAGTTATTTGTTAAGGTGTCCTGCTACAATTGGATATACAATTTCAAGGTAAGTAGATAAAAGGTAAGTAGAATAAGTAGATGTGGTACGGTCACAGATGATAATTCAAAATGGTGGGATACCATCTGGGATGTATGTGAATAAGTAAAGTTATAAGTTAGTGATAATTATTTTATTAATCTTAATCTATTAAAAATTCCTAGGCTGCATCAAGGGATAATGTAGTTATATACGTTTTTACAGTCATTATGAGAGATGATTCCTCCTCCTCCTCCTCCTCCTCCTCCTCCTCCTCCTCCTCCTCCTCCTCCTCCTTCTACTCATTCTCCTTCTTCTCCCCCTTATCCTACATCATCATCACCTCTTCTTCTTCTTCTTGTTTTTCTTGTTCATCTTTTTCTTCTCCTTCTTGTTCTTGTTGTTGTTCTTCTTCTTGTTCCTCTTCTTGTTCTTCTTCTTGCTCTTCTTCCTCTTCTTCCTCTTGTTGTTGTTGTTGTTGTTGTTGTTGTTGTTGTTCTTCTTCTTCTTCTTCCTCTTCTTTTTCTTCTTCTTGTTGTTTTTCTTCTTATTATTCTTCTTTTTCTTCTTGTTCTTCTTCCTCTTCTTCCTCTTCTTATTTTTCTTATTGTTGTTGTTCTTCTTGTTCTTGTTCTCCTTCTTGTTCTTTTTCCTCTTCTTGTTCTTGTTGTTGTTGTTCTTCTTCTTTTTATATTCTTCTTTTTTCTTCTTCTTTTTCTTCTTCTTCTTGTTTTTCTTATTATTATTATTCTTTTTCTTCTTCTTGTTCTTCTTCATTTTCTTCTTGTTCTTCTTGTTGTTGTTCTTGTTCTTCTTGTTGTTCTTGTTCTTGTTCTTGTTCTTCTTCTTGTTCTTATTCTTCTTTCTCTTCTTGTTCTTGTTGTTGTTGTTGTTGTTGTTGTTGTTCTTCTTCTTCTTATTCTGGTTGTTGTTGTTGTTCTTCTTCTTCTTCTTCGTATCAAATAATTCCAACACCAGTTAGTATGTTCATCTCACAGCATATTATAGTACACACCATACTCGATACAACGCAATATCATAGCACAAAATGAACAGTACATTCAAATATGATTGCATCTAAACTATAATGCACAGATAGCACATCATAGACAGTACATATACATTATAGTGTACAGTACATTACAGTTTTATTTTGCAGAGAACTCATTTCCAAACTGGAACTTCCAGCGAGAACACTCACAGCTCTGGTCACAGACAGTTGAACATGCGAATACGCTGTTGTTCATGAATCTGCTTCCACTCTGAACATCATCATCAGTTTATTGGTGTTCTCCAGGACTCCAGAACGGGTCTTCTCCAGTCACACACACCTTCCAGCGCTTGTCTCCAGCGTTTTGATGGCTCTCCGAACGACTCCAGTACTCGGAAATTGCCTCAATAAAACTACACTGGAACAATGAATGTTCTCCATCTGCTCTGGAACAAAGCTGCATCAAACTATTCTCGAATGTCCCCAAATGTTGCCAACTCATCAACTTTTAGTGCCACTTCGCATTGATGTCAAGCGCATTTCGAAGACTATTAGAAGATTTCGATTGGATTACAAGCTGTGTAACTTTGAATTTAATGACTGCGTCATCAATGAAAAACTCATTGTTAGAATGGAAGTTTGTTTATTTGTCATCAACTACTTACTCATTGTTGTATTGGTTAGAAGTCATTGTCAATAATTGATCATCAAATAGTCATGATGCCAAGAAATTTAAATTTTATTGCGAAATTGTTTGATCAATTTTCTTTTGTATATTAAGAATTTGTTTTAAAGATTGCTTGTATTTTTTATTGGCAATAAAGATGTATTAGGAAGTGATAGCTGCGAGCCGTAGCAGGTATCTGTTCAATCAGATAGATAAGCTGCGTTCTCATTGGTCCTGTTTGTAACGGTGACCGATTAGATTGGTCAGCAAAAAAGACACTGTTCTCTGCTGTAAAATCACTTCCCGGTGGTTCGGAACCCACCTAAAACTGTAGGTCCAACTCATCAATCACCATCATCCAACTCATTACCCACGCACAGGTCTAAGACCTATGTGGGCTTCATCCTCAAATAAAAAATAAACTGGACTCATTGTTGTATTGGTTAGAAGTCATTGTCATTAATTGATCATCAAATAGTCATGATGCTAAAAAATTTAAATTTTATTGCGGAATTGTTTGATAAATAATTTTCTTTTGTATATTACGAATTCGTTTTAAAGATTTTTTGTATTTTTTATTGGCAATAAAGATGTTTTGTATTGTAGTCATTGCTCTCAAATTTGTTTATCTCTGTTCATTATTAACAAGAATTTCATCGGGTCTTGCCCGGGAATCAGGTTTGGAGTTTTTCTTTCCTGGTAGATAACTTATGGTATTGGTCCCAAAATTACGAAATTGGGAAGGGTGAGTGAAATATCATACAGTCTTTATACCACAGGTATCTGTTTGAAAAGAAAAGATCACAAATAAACTGTTTTTTTGCACTGGTAATGTAAATGTTTAGTGTTTTTTTTTTGTAATTAAACTAGGTACCTTGTTAGCAACTTTGCAGCTCCACCAACTTGCATTGTTTTTTGTTTAATTATTTATTATTATTTTATTTATCCCTTATTACAGTACATAATTTAATAAGATATAGAAAGTAATCAGTTACACCATAAAAAAGAAAAAGAGAAAATACATTATAGAAAATGATAAGGAACTTTTTTCCTCGAAAGAGCAAGCTCAAGCTTAAGGTTGAGCGATCGATAAAAAAAATTTTTTTAATATTTTTTTTTCTTCTTCCAAATCATTAGACAGGTTCTTAGAACATAATGTATAGGATTAAAAAAAATTTATCATCTCCCGTTTGTTCAGAATGGGACTTCAAAAGTGGCTTTTTTGAGGATAATGGTACACACACCACATAAAAACTACTGATCAAAAAGTTAAAAAAATATATACACAAGTCTCCTTTTTACTATAGCAAAAAATATGTCAACTTTTTTTTTAAGAATCTCAAAAAATAAAAATTTATATGCATTTTAAACACTTTTTTTTGTACTAAATGTTTGTTTGATAGGCTTCAGATCTATCCGAACTTGTAGCGCTGTTCATGATGAATACATTGAATGCTCATCACTTTTATCATCGCAATAATAACCGTTTGGTGTGTGTACCTTTCAAGCGTGGTTTTACGCCTGCTGAGCTAGCTACACACACTAACGGATGATATACAGCGCCCGCACTCGCAAGAAGGGCAGGAGCGCACTGCTAATCGCAGCCACCTTCCCCGTTCAGCATTCGACCTTCCCCACCATTTCCTGTGACTCATAACTCCATCTCAAGAAATGCTAGAGCTGCCTTGTATTGTATTTCGTAATTCGTAGTCTATAGCTGAATGGACTTCGATGGGGAAATGTTGCCCAGCCGGTCAAGCTCTTCGTATTGCAACGCTTCCGTAAATTGTTCATATCTCAGTTACTAATAAAAATATTGGAATGAAATAAATTTCAATGTCTTCCTCATATCATTCTCTACAATTAATGCTATGTCCTTTTTTAATTGTCATAATTTGAAAGTTATTCCTGAACGAATCTAAAGAATAAGGTATTTACGATTGCATACGTTTTTATTTTCTTCTATAGCCTTTATTCCCAGCGTTTCACAACAAAATGTTTTAGACAAAACCTTTAGTTCGTTTTCAGGTCTTCAAATCGATATATAATAACTAATACTTCATAGCCTTGAAATGACGACCAACATTTACTAAGAAGTATCACCGTGTCCTTGTTTCTGTTCGCGTAATGTGTAAGCTAGCTACAAGAACTTTGTCAGTGGCGGATCTTTCAGGCTGAAGCCCCCAAAACCTCCAAAAATGTTATTGCTTAGTTGTAAATTGTTTACCAATATAATCAGTTTGAAGCTCCTAAAATATTCATTAGCAAGAAAAACCAAATTCCACTACCAATTCTTCAATTTTATGATATCTGTTAACGTTTTAATAATGTATCATTTCTTATTAGTTACATTCACATTGCCTGAAACTAATCAGCACAAAAAGTGTTTTGTGTTGCAAAGTGACTAGCGATGAAGACAATGACAATGTTGACTCTTGGACCAAGTCTCCAAACAAAAATTCTGTGTCCCCAAAACTATGCATTTATCACTCTCGTCAGTAGAACTACTTTGTTTCATTAGATGTACGATATACTTGAAAATAAATCCTTTTCACAGTTTAATGTGCCTTTTATCAAATTGCATGAGGAAATTAACAAACAAAACATCCTGAAAAAACGTTTTTAATTTAAAAAACAACTATGGTACCACACTGTTTTGATTGCTTCATTATATGAAAGTCCTTTCACAAAATTTTCCTCCGTTCAGCCATCCCCAAAATAAAATCTCTAAATCTCTACCAATATAAAAATGAGGAGATTCCACAAAAACGTTCATACTCGCGCAATGAATGAGGAATTTGTCACTATAATATCTGAGGCTGCTTTGTAGTTTCGGCTTTAAAGATATTTTGAAAATTGTTTCACAAATTTTGCAAATCTGATTCACATCTGATGAGGGCAGTACTAAACCTCCACGAGTTTTTATCGATACTAAATTAACACTAAGATTGACAGGGCTGTCATCACAGTTTGAGGTGACAGCTGCTAAACATTCTTCGCATTTGATTTGGAAAATTGGATCCATTGGTTCAGTAGACTATTCCTCTTCATAATTTTCCAACGAAACCTTTGAGGAATTATAAGATATCAAGGGTGACAAATACTACTCCATATTTCTTCACAATTCTTCTAAAGAAGAATTAAGAAGAAGTTCTGCATTTCTTCTAAAGAAGAGAAGAGGAACGAATGGAAATGATAGAAAACAGTGGAGAATTGGAAAAGAGATGACAATAGAAATTTGTAGGAGAGATGAAAATAAAAAAGTCTAAAAAGGGTGAAAATGAGGATAAATTAAAAGTAGAAGAAAATGAAAAAAAAAATTCAAAGTTTAACACTGCTTTCAGAGATATTGTAGAACTGTTTCATGATTGAATAATAATAACACAGATATTGTCAATTTCTACTAGTTTTTAATATGCAAAACCAGGTTTCAATGCTCATTTGCATATTAAAAAACCTGGTTTTGCATATTAAAAACTAGTAGAAATTGACAATATCTGTGTTATTATTCAATTTTTCAAAGTTGTTGACAACTCCAATTCACATCTGATTGTTCAGAATGGGCTTCAAAAGTGGCTTTTTTGAGGCAAATGGAACATACATTACATAAAAACTACTAATAAAAAAAAATTATATGCATTTTAAACTCTTTTTTTTTAATTAAATGTTTATTCGATAGAACATTATTATAGTTCCAATTTTTTAAAGCAACTACTGTATTTACTTTTTGAAAAAAATTATTATAGTTAATATATAATCTAATGTTATAAACATTAAAAATATATAATTCTGATAAATGTACAGACAAAACTCTAATTTTATTTATCTAGATATGTTGCAAAAGAAGAAGGCTTGGTTGCCTTTCTTTTTTTCTTATCCTTCTTATGCAACACTATTTTTTATGTATAATGAATGTTTATATATATTCAATTTTTTGATGGTTATACACATACACGTGCATTACTAAGAGTAGCATTCATGCCAAATTTCAAATAAATCGGTTCACGCGTTCAGCCGTAAATATGTTACAAACAGACAAACCCAAACGGTCGACTCGATACAGAGACCTCTCTTCGTTCGGTCAATTATTGTGATTGCATACCGTATCATATTATTTTTCCAAAGCAGGAGGAACGAGTGTGCGTGTCTGTGTTTCAAGTACAGTATCAATAATGTAGACGTATGTTGACTAATGTTGACAATACGGCCATAATTGCGATTACTTCCGTATTGCAGATTAGAGTATTTATTTTTCCCAAGAAAGGTGGAATCTTTCCACACTCCCTCATGCTCTTTCTCTCTCTTATCAGACCTAACAATATATCTTTGACGAATGCCAATCTATATTTTATTCTCACTCCTTTCATTCAGTGTGAATGTATGCTTTTTTATATTTTTGTGCACTAGTGAAAGATGACGTGATTTTTACTCTACAGAATTCTCATTTCCAGTCGGCTAATTTAGTTGACTCATTATGAATTATGCTATTTCCATTTGACCGCTTGAACATTTGACCGCTATTGTTTGACCGAGCGAACCGAGGTCTCAGTTTTAGCTCGAGCATTTGGCATTTGGTCTCTTTGATTGATTGTTATGATTTTTTGCATGCATGTTACTTATTGAGCAATGTGTGTACAGGGTTTTTCCATTGTTGACCCCCATTTTTTATGGGGGCCCCAATTCATCCCTCATTATTGGTGTGTCCTGATCGAACCGGAATGATTTTAAATGAAAGTTTAGTTGATTTTAATGTTAACTTCACCCTAGAACAAAATCAAAAAAATCTCGAAGGAGGTCAATTTAGAAGGGGATCAAAAAATTTAAAATGTTAAATATTAAGATTTTTTAAATTTTTTTCAACATTCAATAGAGCATTTCAAGTGGAATAAGATTTGGTAGAAGAAAGTTTTGAACAATTGGCTTCTTGGGGATGGTGGTGGCTGAATATCAGAAAATGATGCTTCTGAAAATCAACTTTTTTGGTTGAAATTTATTGGTTTCACGATCAGGATCTTGTTTTGAAAAAAATTATGTTTGTTCAAAATAATAGTGACTATTTCTAGCAAACACATATTAAAAGGAAATATTTAGTGTGCGCATCATGCACAATAATTATTCAACTAAATCTAAAACATTTTTTGAGATTATGTATTTTTATGACAATTTTTTGATAAGTGTAACGTTGAAACTATTTTCAGTTTTTATATAAGGAGAGTTTTTGCATATCGTTACAATATCAAAATGAACCCCAAAATGAAGTGCTTAGTACTCATAATTCAGCCTTATTTGCTGAATTATTGAAGACCAATAACGATCAGCTATCATATCGGAGTGATGTGCAGTTTCTGCATTGAAAGTAGAAAAATCCCCTTGTTTGTACAGCAAATTTTAGAAAAATCTGTTAGTCTGAGAAAAAAAATATATATACATAATGTATAAAAAACATACTTTTACTGCCACGTTTTCTCAGCATCGGGGTGAAATTCGAACATTTTTCAAATATAAATCATAAATTTGATGAAAGAGAACAGCACAGCTGTGTTCGTATTTAAAAATGAACAAGTTAATCTTGAAAATCCTCCTTTATCTAACATTACAATGCATTATTACTACCCTCCTAATTTTTAATAATTTTTTATATAGCTGCACACGTCATAGCTCAGGGATAGCGAGGGGCTCTGGACAGTACTGAAAAAATAAGGATTACGATAGTTCAGGGTAAATCAGTTTTTTTTTGTGATGACAACTCCTCCGTGGTTTCTCGACCGATTTTGTTCGTTCACGTCTCATTTGAAAGATCTCATCGAGTAGATGTTTGATAAGGTCTTACATTTTGAAAAAAGTCATCGTGGACATGAGCAATGAACGATCAAAGTTTCAATTTTTTCCATTGCTTTAACATAGGGATCGGTGAGCTGAAAATTTTCACATTTCAACTTATGATTTGATGATCAGCTGTTTTGAAACAATAAGTTTATTTTTCATTGTTCAGAGAGAGGGTGGGAGGATAGGATAAAGAGGAAGAGAGAGAGAGAAAGAGAGAGAAAAGGGGAAGAAGGAAGAGGAGATGATGAAGAAGACGAAGGAGAAGAAGAAAGAGGAGAAAAAGAAGAAGGAGAAGTCGGAGAAGAAGTAGAAGTAGAAGAAGAAGAAGAAGAAGAAAAAGAAGAGGAAGAAGAAAAAGCAGAAAAAGAAGAGGAAGAAGAAAAAGAGGAAGAAAAAGAATAAGAATAAATAGAAGAGGAAAAAGAAAAAGAAGGAGAAGGAGAAAAAGAAGAAGAAGATAAAAAAGAAAAGGAAGAAGCAGAAGAAAAAGAAGAAGAGGAAGAAGAAGTGGAAGAAGAAGAAGAAGAAGTAGAAGAAGAAGAAGAAGGAGAAAAAGAAGAGGAAGAAGAAAAAGAAGAGGAAGAAGAAAAAGGAGAAAAAAAGAAGAAGAAGAAAAGAAGAAGAAGTATGTAGAAAATCTACATTTGGAAAGTATTTTACAAAGTTTAATAAAGTCGCACATTCGTGCGACCCGGGATAACCTAGTTTTATCAAATTATTTGATCAAATCTAGCCTCAAAATTCAGTTATTTTGTAATTTTTCGCTGAAAAATGTAATGGCGAACTATTAAATTTCATAAAACTAATTACTTTCATTAAATAAAACAGAAATTCTTCCTAAAATATTGCTAAGCCATAAATAAATAAATAAAAGATGAGAACGATCTGTGATAAAGATCCAATAAAGATTGTGTTATTTGACCTGAAGAAAGTTAGAATAAAATCCGTACAAAACCAACAGTTTGTTATAATATAAAAGTGAGGCTCATGAACAGTGGTCATCATTTCCTAGTTGTGTAGAAGCGCAGGAAGAAGTTGTATTTGTATTTGGTGTACTTGCGAGTGCGGAAGAGTACGTTGGTGAGAGGGGTCTAGAGTCTAGAGAATGATTGATTGGGGGGTTGGTGACGTTACGTTGAGGGGGGTAGTCTACTCACACACATGCAGTCTGTCAAACATCGATACAGTGCCCGACATCTAGTGGCAGAGATTCGACATTAATAGTACTCGCACTGCCTTAGATGGGGCGCACGTTGAGCAGTGCGACACAGGCGCGCAGGGCAGAGCAGAGCAGGGCAGAAACGTGTCGCACAGTTTAAAGCGCATGTTGGGAGGCAGTTTCATTCTACAGTGCGACGCAGGTGGATGTGCTTTTTGAGGTGTATTGTGTTTGTCAACATTTTTTCAAGATTTCTTGATCAAAGGTCAGAGTCAGATTCGGATGCGGAGTTCGATTCATTGCTATTGCTGTACATAATAATAATAATAATAATAAGAATAATAATTTTTTATTCAGCCAATCAAAATGCACAATACATTTTTATATGACAAAAATACATTCCAAGGTGCAAAATGTATAAGTTTACAATAAAATAAATAGACTTTAATTTTTTAAATAAGCAAATAAAAAATAAATAAAATGAAATTTTAGAATATTCAAGACAAAATAAATATAGGATATTAAACTAAAAATGATTTAAGAATGAAAAAAAAAGATTGTTCACCCCTCTCTAAGCCAAGCTTGTGCTGAGGGGTGAGTCGCTTAACCAAATAACTTTACCCTGGACTGAAAATATCTTTCAACAAACTAAAATATAACTCTCAATAAACTAAAAAAAAAATATTTCCTTATTCACATTTGTTAGCATATAGGCCAATTCAATGTTTTTCAATATTATAACAAACAAAGAGATTTTTACTTTACTTTGGATTAATAAGATTAAAAAAAATAAACTATCATCCATCTTGATTGAAACATGAGGTCAAGAGGGGACAAAGCGAGGGAAAAGTGACTACTTGAAAAAACGGAATACAAATGGGGCATTCGCAATGAAAAAAGAACTATCACCAGAACAGTTTAAAAATGTTTGTCGTCTTAGTCGAGAAGAGTTTGAAGAAGTACACCAGATGATTAAACCTTTAATTGTCTCAGAGGGCTGTAACGCCCAAAGGCCTGTGGCAACTGAAGAAAAACTCGATCAATAACAATTATTGTTCTTCCATATTGAGAGATTTTAGTACACCAACAAAATAACGTAGTGACGAGTGCACGAGCGGCGCAGTTTCTGTGTCTCTGTCACAAGTGCGACACAGACCAATGCTGCTCTGCCCTGCTCTGCCCTGCCCTGCGCGCCAACGTGCGCGTGATTTCTGCGCTCCTACAGCGGAGCATAGTAAACGCATGGGACACAGAAACTGTGCTGCTCTGCTCTGCTCTGCTCTGCGCCACCGACATCTCAACGTGCGCCTGGCCTTAAGGAAAGAGCTCGCCAAACTTCGGCCAGCTACAGAATAATGTAGTTATTTTCATATAATTTTGTTTAGAATAATGTATACAAGAAAAGCTTAATACACACAATAAGATAACTCACATGAAGCTGGGTAATTAGCAGGTGTAATGTTGATACAGAGATTATCTGTGGCTTTGGTTTAAGACATATCGGCGTATCATCTATATTATCACTATAGTGCATATCATGTTATCAGCTGTTCTATGAGCTTCCTGCATTTGAACACATTTTGAAACAGTAATAGTGTACATAAGTAAAATTTGAACTCATTTTGAAAGTTCTGAAGGGAAAATCAAATATCGGGCTTTGAGGTTCACTGAATCCAGGTTAGAGGAAGCTATGTGCCAAGTTTGGTGTTCCAAATCGTTGCAGTTTTAAGAAATCCGTTATGAAACCGTAAAAAACACACACATACGCGTGCGCATACAAATAAAATAAATTATTTTTAGTTTTTATTGTTTGTGTTTGCTTTAGATCTAGAATAAAAGTATTCCAATTTATAGCCGGTCCTCACAAATTTGTTCACCCGTTATCTTCGCTCTTCAATTTTAGTACTTCAATCCAATTGATTAAATTGATCAAAAAGACCAAATAAATTTATATTGATTGAATGTCTTCAGTTTATGGTGGCAGTAAAATTTAAAAGCGCTCGTTAATCGAAAATGTCGTAAATTTCAATATAAATTTCATGGATGTGATCGAATCATTGCGTTAATTAAGTAGGTTGTTATTTTTATGTGAGATTGTTTTATGAGACTCAATGCAGTGTAGATTGTTGCGATGATCAAACTAGATTGAATTGAATTTTGATAAGTCTTGTTGATATTGTTTTAAACCCTGGCCAACGCATTATTGATTTATAGTTAATAACTGTAGTAATTGGATATAATCATAAACAATTTTTGTTATGCAGTACTCTAATTAGATACATTGTAAACACTTGATGCTAGAATCCCATAAAATAAACAGTTACTTGCTGTTATCTATCGATGAAACTCTAAAGTTGGAGAGTGAGAGATTGAAGGAGGAGAAAAAAAGAAGAAAATAGATGAAGAGGAGGAGGAAGAGGAGGAGAAGGAGGAGGAGGAGGGGGAGGAGGAGAAGGAGGAAAAAAGCAGCGAGAAGAAGACGGAAGATCAAGTTCTAGAAGAAGAAAAAGCTGAGGGGAGAAGAAGAGAAAGAAAAATGAGAAGAAGAAAAAGAGAAAAAAAGAAGAAACAGAAGAAAAAAGAAGAAAGCTAAGAAGCAGAAGGAGAATAAGGAGAAGGAAAAGGAGAACGAGAAAAAAGAATAAGAAGAAAAAAGAAGAAAATTAAGAAGCAGAAG
The DNA here is from genome assembly GCA_948455865.1 of Conomelus anceps. Lineage (NCBI taxonomy): Eukaryota > Metazoa > Arthropoda > Insecta > Hemiptera > Delphacidae > Conomelus > Conomelus anceps. Next base: position 4,056,269 of record OX418219.1, read on the forward strand.
GAGAATAAGGAGAAGGAAAAGGTGAACGAGAAAAAATGAATAAGAAGATAAAAGAAGAAGAAAACGGAGGAGGAGGAGGAGGTCTAGGAGGAGGATGAGGAGGAGGAGAAGAAAGAGAAGAAGCAGCGAGAAGAAGACGAAAGAAGCGAGAAGAAGACGAAAGTTGAAGTACAAGAAGAAGAAAAAGCGAAAGGAAGAAGTCGGAGAAGAAAAAGAGGAAGAAGAAGAAGAAAAAGAAAAATGAGAAGAAGAAAACGAGAAAAAAAAGATGAAGAAGCAGAAGAAGAATGAGGAGGAGAAGAATGCGCAGAAAAAGAAGATGAAGAAGGAGGAGAAGAAGAAGGAAAATAAGAAGGAGAAGAAGAAGGAAATCATACTCTTGACAAGTGTAAATCGAAATCAAACTGTTTCACATGTCATAAAAGGCACCATACTTTGTTGCACTTTGAAAATAACCACTCAACTGCCAATATGACACCTCCCCAACAAAAAAGTAGGAGGAGAAAAAAGAAGAAGAAAAATATGTAGGAGAAGAAGAAGAAAACAAGAAGAAGAATGAGAAGCAGAAAGAGAAGAAGACGGACAAGAAGGAGGAAAGGAGAAGAAGAAGAAGAAGAAGATGAAAAAGAAGAAAAAGGATAGGAGGATTTAAAGAAAAAGGCGAAGAAGAAGGAGAAGAAGAATAAAAAGGAGAGAAAGAAGGAGAAGAAGAATAAAAAGGAGAGAAAGAAGGAGAAGAAGAAGACGACGAAGGTGAAGGTGATGAAGTAAACGGAAAATAAGAAAAAGAAGTGTGAAGTGAAGAAAGAGGTGTAACAAAAAAAGAAAGAGCTCATTCATTCATTTCGTTCATTTCAAAAAGTGAAATATTTCTAAAAATAATTGAAGAGCAATGTTTAAAAGTGAAACCTGTTTTGTCCTCATAACCGGACTTACCGCTGGAAATTTGAATTTATAACACCAAAAGGTTCTTACATTTACAAATGTTATCTTGCCAGTTATAAATGTCCATTCTACAAGAGCCATGAAAATGATGACTGAAAGTTATGAGTGGCCTTTCCAGTTCAATGAAAGAGATGAAGATTGATGGGAGCTTGAAATCCGAATTCAGATTGCAGTTGTAGACTGCTTGCAGCATAAATAGACCATTGATAATGTCACAGTTGTCTGGATGTTGATCTAAATCTACTACATATTAGTTCTAGAGATCCTAAAAAGTCAGCTATAGTTGTTTAATGTATAATAAGAAATCTGTAATGTTTTCCATGACGAAATACTTAATGAACAATTTAATATAAAAACTGACACTGTATTTCACTTTTATATGTTGTTTTACTCACTTATATTGGAGATGCTTGAGGGATGCTTTTCACTTCTGAAAAGAAGCTTCGTCTTTTTCACTTTTCTATTTCACTTTTATATGTTGTTTTACTCACTTATATTGGAGATGCTTGAGGGATGCTTTTCACTTCTGAAAAGAAGCTTCGTCAGCTTCTTTTCAGAAGTGAAAAGCATCCCTCAAGCATCTCCAATATAAGTGAGTAAAACACCATATAAAAGTGAAATATAGTGTCAGTTTTAATATTAGAATAATAAGACTTGAAAATGTCACAGCCACATTTATTGTAAACATTGAGAACCTAGTTTTGGTTGTAACACCATTATCAATCTCAATCAAACTGAAACTAAAGTACAGAGTAGCTTGATATAATATACTAAACATGGAATGATACTATTGGCTGAGGGAGAAAGTGCCTCTGATAGTCTGACCTCCATTGAAGGTCTGTGATTGGCTGAAGGTCAAAACAAAATACTCCCACTGGCGGGAGGAGCAGCAAGCAGAGATAAGTAGTGTAAAAATCAAGAACCAAAAACCGGGAACACATAGAAACCAATGAACAAGAACAATACACAAGAAGGCTAAGATTACAAAATGGTTGAGTATCTGATAAATTTGGAAAAGAATTGAAAAATAACGGTTTTGATGTAGCTTTTTATTTTTAGCTTATCTTGTAGCAAACCCTATTTTAAAGAGTTTGTTCGGCTGTTGTAAAGATAAAATTTATATCTGGGATAAAAGTGAAGTTCACAAATTAAATTGTGGAGATTGCAGTGCCTGTCATGTTGGTCAGACTGAGGGAAGTTTCAATGTAGAATAAATGAACATATTAGAGATTGGAAAATCCAAAAAGGAGTCTCAAATTTCGCAGAGCATCTCATTATTAATGTACTCAAGTTCAAGGCCAACAATTGAACATTTTAGAAGCTTTGGAGATAAATAGGTTGGTAAAAACCTATTCCAATACTAGTTTAAATGATCAAATTTATTTCAACCAATTCAATACAACTAACTTGGTTTCGTCATACTTCTGGCCTACATTTCAAGAACGGTACTTTCGTGTTTTTATCGGTTGACCTTGACTGTATTCCAGTGAGCTTCAATTTTTCATTTAGACTACTTGTGTATTGTTCTTGTTTGTTGCTTTTTGTTTGTTCCCGGTTTTTGGCTCTTGATTTTGACACTTCTTTTTGCTTGTTGATCCTCCCACCAGTGGGCGTAACTTGTTATGGCCTTCGGCCGTAGTCACTGACCTTCAATGAAGGTCAGCCTATCAGAAGCACTTTCTTTCTCAGCCAATAGTATCATTCCGTGTTTAGTACATATCAAGCTAAGCTACTATATATTTAGATTCAGTTTTATTGATATTGATAATGGTGTAACAACCGAAACTAGTATCTCACTGTTTTCAGTAAAAATGTGCTTGTGATAACTTCAAGTCTTATCGCTCATTAGGGAAATCTTCCACAATCTCATCTCCACAACTACAAAGAAAGTTACAATTTTTTGCAGAACTATCAGGGATTATGAATATTTGCATGATATTTATGTATTCATTTGTTTATTTATTTATTCATTGCTTCATTTATTTATGCATAACGTATTCAGATTTCAAACTACCTGAGTATTCTCATGATTGCACTTAATCCTTGAAACAAATTTCCTCTGCTTTTAAAAGAAATAATTTTTTTTGTATTTTGTGTCTCAGGTCACTCACGCCCATGACAAGCGCTTCAGCCGACTGCGCTAACACGACCGCTACAAGCAAACCGTTACGAAATTGTGATAAAAATTAATAAAAAAAAGATAAAAATAATAAATAACTAATAATTAAAAATAAATAATTATATAATTGGTAATGCAATAGGTTTTAATTAGTGTTTGATAAGGGAAGTCCAAATTACTTATAAAATTTAAAAGAAATAGGATCATAAATTTCATTTCATAAGGTTTTCTATCACTGAATGAAGCAAAAGAAATATTCCAGTTTGAAATCTTTAGTAATAGAATAGGAGGTAGTTTATGAAAATGTGGAATATCCACTCGATAAGAAATAATGGTATTTTGAAGTGGGCCATATCGCCAAAAAACTGCCATAAAATACGTATAAGGTTGCATGATGAGGCGAATCGGAGTCAAGATCAGAGTCAATCGCTAAAAGACTGTCATGAGATACGTATAACGTTGCATAATGTGACGAATCGGAGTCAAGATAAGAGTCAATCGCCAAAAGGATAGCCATAAGATACGTAAAGGCTGCATAATGAGACGAATCACAGTCAAGTACCTATGGAGTGAAGAGTATCAGCATGTGAAAAGCGTGCGGTGAGGTATTTGGGAAATTTAGAATACAATCATACATGCAGAAACACATTTAAAGACCTAAAATTGCTCACATTTCCTTGTATCTATATTTACAGAGTGGTTATATTAATTTCTAATAAATTTAGTACATTAAAAAAGAATTCTGATGTACATGGTTACTCCACACGTGGCAGTGGAAACCCATATGTTGTTCAGCATAGATTGAGATTTTCCGACAAGAGTCCAAGAGTATTTGGTTTGAGATTATTTAGGAAGCTGCCCGAATATTTCTTTACTTCAAATAATTTTAAGAGAGACCTATATGATTTTCTTGTAGATAAGGCTTATTATAGTTTGGATGAATTTTTAAATGATACATGACATATTTGGTGTTAGGTACTTTTCAGAAAGTATTATTTACCTAACTATTGCTCTGTAGTTGCGTTATAATTGTGCTTTGAGTGTACTTTGCTATTTGTTATTATTTTCTGTTTGATGTTTTGACTTGGCCTGTATATGTACACCGTTTTGGCTCAATAAATTGAATTTGAATTTGAATTTGTTTTTGGTGCCCATTTTGCGACAATCCTACTCAACTGTGGACTGGGTCCTCTTTGAAACGGAACAATGTTTTCAAGAAGCAGTGACGCGTGCTTATCAGACAACTCTATTTCTTGCAAAAGTCAACTCAGCTGGAAGCGAATGTTTTCAGCGTCGATTCCATCATTACTGACTGGCCTTCTACACACTCACTCATTCTGTCTCTTTCCTTCTTTTTCTTCTTCCTCTCTTTCTTCTTCCTCTTCTTTCATCTTCTCCTTATTTTTCTTCTTCCATTTTCTTCTTCTTTGTCAGCCCGTCTTCCTTCTTCTCCTTTTTTCCTTCCTCTTCCATTTTCTTCTAACACAAGTTCCGGTTGTTACAACATTATTAATATCAATCAAACTGAAACTAAAGCACAGAGTAACTAAACACGGAATGATAATAATGGCTGAGGGAGAAAGAGCCTGTGATAGGCTGACCTTTATTGAAGGTCTGTGATAGGGTGAAGGCCATAACAGGTCACGCCCACTGGTGGGAGCAAAAAGCGAAAATAAGTGTCAAATTAAGAACCAAAAACCGTGAACGCATAGAAACCAACAAGAGCAATTATTCACAAGTGGGCTAGAAAAAAAACATAAATTAAAAATTGAAGCTCACTGAAATGCAGTCAAGGTTAACCGAGAAAAACATGAGAATTATTAGAATGCAGGCCAGAATATTATGATGAAACGAAGTTAGTGGTATTGAATTGGTAGAAATAAATTTGATCTAACTTGTTCAAACTTTCTTCGCGTTTGTAACATAACGAGTGACAGCTTTTGGTGGCAGTATACACTATACAAGTTTACACCGAACAGTGCTATTTCTGTAATTGTGTTACGGTGGCAAACTGTGCTTTGTAAGTGTTAATTTTTATTGTGTGTTCAACTGCTTTTTAGATATTTCTCTTTACTTCATTGAATAGTTATTTATTCTTTAATTGATCGGCCTATTGAGGGTTAGTAATTAGTTTTTGTACAGTGATATAGAAAATTCAATTCAATATTAACTGTACGTTATTGATCTGTTTGTTTCTTATTGGGTTTTCTTGTGCGACATAACTTGTTAGTGCGTGTTGTAAGTAATATTTGTATAAATAAAGTTGGAGTGTTAATTTTAAGTGCTGCCAGCATTAGTTTTCAAATTCAAATTTATTCATATTTCATATAAAGAAACATATCAAAATCAGAAACATAAAAATACTTCTGAAACATATCTAAAAACAAAATTGAATAGTAATTGATACAGAAGTTATAGAGCGTGGGCATGAGTTGTAAAAATTGTATGAAAAAACAAAAATACACTATGATACGGTTTAATCAGAAAACTATGAATTAGTAAAATAGAGAGAAATGTATTAACACAAGGTGTTCGAAAATTGAAGTATTTTGTAATTGAAGTACATTTATTTTAGTGATAGAACCCGTAACAATATAATAAAATAAGGAATAACTTAATAAGTTAATAACTTAATAAGTTTTGTATTCTAATGATAATTATCATGTGCCTATTACTCCGTATTAAGCTGTTTGCACGATAAGATTACAGTGCAGAACTTACTTCTGTAGTTCTAGAACTGTAATGGCTACTACTGTTTACCGATCAGAAAGCCAAAGCTGATTCAGTTCACTAGCAACCAAGCCTCCCCGAGGGAATCCGACGCCGTTCTGGGGATTTCCTGCAACGTTTTCCCTCCTCCCCTTACCATTTCCCTCGGAAAATCCCCCCCATATGTGTACCTGAATCTCTACATTGTGTTTGAAAAGCGAACTGTGACCAATGGTAGAGGGGGCGACCCCTAAGTGAGCCCCAGGGAATGATGGACACGGGCACGGTCATTAAAAACTCATGACCTTGGGGGTTGTAACAGAGTGGTAGGGTAGGTTAGGATAAGGTCGCACGTGAGGCCTTGGTCAGGGTAAGGTGAGCAACGTGGCTCGTGAGTCACACTATGAGGGGGGGGGGGGTGGGGGACACTCTTGTTATTACTGTAGGGTACAGTAGACGTGTCTACTTGATTTATGTCCACTCGACAAGAAGCTGGAGATTCAGTGCACCGAGATTGATTGAATTCCCGGTGGTTCGGAACCCACCGTAAACTGTAGACTTGATTTATGTCCAATCAAAAATAATCTGGAGATTTGGTACACCGAAATTAACTGAATTTAGAAATATTAATTTGAAAAGTTGCATGTCAATGTTAGCTGATTCTCTGCTGTAGAATCACTTTCTGGTGGTTTGGAAGCCACCTTAAACTGTAGACTTGATTTATGTCTATTCGACAAGAAGATGGGATATTTAGTACTCATATATTGATTGAATCTTTATTTGAAAAGTTGCATGCCATATTTAATTAGCTGCAAAATTATTCTCCGGAACTCACCTGAAACTGTTTCAAATCTTTGTTTAAAAAGTTTAATGCTGAAGCTAGCCAAATCGCTGCTGTATAATCACTTTTTGGTGGTTTGGAACCCACTTTAAAAACTGTACACTTGATTTATGTCCATTCGTTAAGAAGATGGGAGATTTAGTACACCAAAATTGATTGAATTAAGAAATATTCATTTGTAAAGTTACATGCCACATACAATTAGCTGCAAAATTATATTTGAAAACCACATCCCGGTGGTTCGAAAACCACCTAAAACTGTGCACTTGATCTATGTCCCTTCGTCAAGTACCCAGTAGATGCAGTACTCCGAAATTGATTGAATTGAGGAATCTTTATTTGGAAAGTTGCATGCCAACGTTATCTGATTCTCTGCTGTAAAATCACGTCCCGGGGGTTTGGAACCCACCTAAAACTATCTCGTGTAGCGTGACTCTAGACTTCTCTACGAGAGCGCTCTATAGAAGTGTGTCTCAGTTTGGACGGGCTTTTTGCTGCTAATTAAAATCAGAAAAAATTGCTAGTCGCATATCATAGGCAAGTTTTATGCACTGCATTTCCTCTCGGGCGACAATAAACGCGGCAATTTAACTACTATTGAAACCAGTGTGTTGTTTTAGACGTGTTTTTCTTGTTATTGAGCATTTAGAAGATTAAGCAGCAGGTAATTAAAACGCAAGACTTAAACACTGCCGCGCAAGACTCAAATGCATTGAAACTAAATGAGAGTTGTTTGTCCGGTTCTATGTAAACGCGCGTTTTGTGTCACTCGAAACTAGCCCGGAAAATGATCTAGACTGCCTCAAGGCCATCTCAACAAAAATCAAAATTTGTTGAAATTTAACTTTATTAATAGTATTCATCTTATTCTCTTAAATAAATACAATTTCAGAATTATCTTCTATGGGCAGAATTACGCTTTCTATTGATCTCTGAATTTCACCATGTTTAAACCATTTTTGACCCGCGTTTTCTGCCGCGTGACCGAATTGTCATTGTGATTTTTTGTCGTGTTTGAAACAAATGAACGAATTGTCACCGAGTTTCTAACGCGTTTATTGTCGCGCGACAGGAATCGCGGAACATAAAACCGTTCTTACTGTGGGGTTCGAGCTGAAGAAATATTAACGCCTCCATAAATATCTATATATATCATATTTATCTATACGCACAGCGCCACTTATTCATTTTCATGCTTCTTAGTTTATGAAACCATAAATTATGCATAACTCTCACCTTTGGGGAGGGGAATTACCCCTCCACATCGCCAAAAACCATCTTTGTTTATCCCTCGAGTGTCATTATTGCATATTTACGATTTTTCACTTGTGTCTATGTTCTTGGAAACCAGCTGTTTCACCCTCCAAAAAAACATAGGGGTGATCAAGAAGACAAGTAGGTCTTTTCAGGCTGAATAAATTTTGAAAAGAATTCTTGGAACCCTCCTTCTGTTCAGTGTGATATTTCTTCATAATTGGACACACTCGATAATGGAAAAATACTGTGAAAATGATATTAAACACATAACTTTTGGGTAAGGAATGCAGAAAAAAAATTTAGCATTGCATTATTAATACTGAGACAGTTTGACTTTCAAAAAGGAATTCATGGGGGTGCTTGTAATTGGAGTTTGAGGGGTTCTATAAAAAAAATATTTTTATCGAATTACTAACAAAGTATGTATTAAAAAATGTTTATTTAAATTACTTACAATCTATGACGTCACAAAAGCTGCTGAGAAGTATTTTTTATTTCCTGAAATATACAGATCTGGGTCTGGTTTTCATGGATTTATGACAATGTTTACCATTATTTCTGTAATCTAGCAGGACTAGGAAACAGCGTTATAATATTTACAATAATATAAATGCAATTTCATATCTTTCCCATATAAATAGGTTTTATATGGAATATATATAGGTGTGATAAAGGTGATATAAAATATGAATGTCAGGTGTTAATTGAATCAGGCAACCTGCTAGCACTGCATAGGGTCCGACGCAAAAGGAAACGCAGCCTGCGTTACGCAGCACTGCGTTACTTTTTTAGAAGCACGGAAATGAATGGTACCTCAAGAAAAGAAGCGAGGGCAAGTCCAAATTTATTCATTTAATAAATTAAGTTAGATTTTGCTCTTGCTTTCCTTTGTTCAGTTTTATTGATACAACCCTTCCAAAGAAATGTGAGAAACTCAGTCTACTTAGTAAAGGCGAGAAAAATATGATTTTGGATGTTACAAAAAAGGAAAGAATGACAATAACAATAGTATTGCATCTGTTGTGAATAATACGGTGATAGCAACTGGTTTGTGAAATGCACCCAAACTAATCAGCCTGATATTGCACATTCAATTTGCTTGCCCGAATCTATAACTTTTTTTATTAAGACCTCAAGTCCTTGGTGAGGGAGGGCTTAAGCCCCCAAATCACCCCCCTTGGTGCACCGAAGGCTCCAAATTTATTGGTAACACGCTCCACTAATGAACGTAATTAAATTTCTTGAAATCCATTTTTCTTTAGAATCTATTGCCAATTAGTGGGAGACAGGCATGCTTTTCCCTGTTTAAGAATATTATTATAAATACAGAATTAAAATCATGTATTCTCTACAGCAAAATTCAATAAACATTTTTAAATATATTTTTCTCAATAATTGAGAGATTTTCATGATTTCTAAGGTTTCTATAAATGTTGTCACTCATTCTGAATTAGCAATCAGTTTTTGTCTATCTGAATCCGGTACAGACTAACGAACTTGCAGGAGGTAGCAACTTTGAATAGGTCTTGTTGTTCGACGAGTCGCTCCCGCACGCACTATTTGTTTACATCAGTCTCTCCTTTCGTTGAACAGATTTTATTATGAAATAGTTTCTATGGTAAGATATAACAAAATTGAAATTACAAAACAATTATGAATTACATTGATGAATCTGTGAAGGTGTAATGTTAGAGTAAAATCAAAATTGATATTATTTTTCTGAAAAAAAGACTCAAAGTTTTTGATGATGTAGCTAGCTGTAGCTAAATAAATAAATAGTCAATGTAGCTAAGTTGAAATTTGCGAATAGAGCAGTTTTGGACTGTTTGTATTGTAGCGAATATGGGAATGAAAATAGTGAGAAAGAAGGACAGTGGTTCTCGGTGTTATCTGCTATATAAATGTTTACTTCTAAGCAATTAATTACTCTGCTTTTGACACTTTTATGGTGTTTACTTGTAATTTGTAGAATGTTCTAGTTGTTTGATTAGAAATTAATGGAGTCTTATCGAATATTGTGGAAGGCATGAAGGTCTTTCATTGTTTATTTTAGAAATAGGTAGAAGTTGGTAGAGAAATCTAGAGATATCTCAATTATGAAAAATCATATAAATAGAGGAAGACCTGAATGAGTTCAGTCTTGTTTGAAATTCGTCGTGATAAACAAGTTCGTGAAAGTGACAGCTATATATATTGTGTCTATATATAGTGATAATTCTTTCTCTGTGCCTATAGTGATAATTCTTTTTCCTGTTTAATTCATACCAGTGAGCTACTAAATAGTTTTTATTGTATTACGGACTAGTGCTACGTAAGTTAATTGTTCTTTTTCGACGTTTCTTTTTTAATATTATTGGACAGTTTATTGTACAGTTATTATTTAATATTAGATCGGCCTTTTGACATTTAGTGATTGATTTTTGTACAGTTTATTGAAATCTCTTTATTTGTTGAACAATATCGATTTATCTGTTTTTAATTGCTTATTTTTTTGTAAGACATTACTGATCAGTGAGTGTTGTGATTATTTGTGTAAATAAAGTACGAGTGATAAATTAAAGTGTTGCCAGCGTTATTTTAGACATAGAACCCGTAACAGTATCATCTTTGCAATCATTGTAATTTTGTCTCAAATGGTATATTACATTTCGTGGAAGCGACAATATTCTCTCCATATTCACCACCTTCTTCCATTTTTAATAGGATTATCAACGAGTTACATTCATAAAGCAAATCACATTGAATTTTGAATTAAACAAGATCCCTTTGAGCAACACTCCAATAAAAGCATACGGCCATTAGCGGCCTATAGGTATGAAGCGATTCATGGATATTCATCAGCCTAATAGAGAGTGTAATGAGAAAGCTGATTGGTCACCTGTGTCCTGCTTCCTGATTGGCTAATGCTGCTGCATCCGTCAAAGCTAAGTGAACAAGATGAATGGCTGAGCCACGATGCATTGCATCCAATGCAACTAAATGCAACATGCGATTGCATCTACATATATCTATGTTGGAAGCCAATAGTTACTGCATTGCTAAGTGATTACGACATACATTATATTAACATACTATTATTTGCAATAGTTCAATCATTATCGGTTTGAGATTTTATTTTTTAATCCAAAAATCAACCGTAAAAATTGAAATTTAATCTTTTTAATTGTAGTTATTTGCGGTAGAATGTTAAGAAAAGTGAAAAGATAACAAAATTGAAAATAAAAAACAATAATGAACCAAATTGATGAATCTGTGACGGTGTATTGTTGAAATAAAATAAAAATTAATATTCTTTTTCTAAAAAAGTTTGTGTAATCATCCACCCATGCACAAATATCAGTCTTATGTGAGCATCATCAGCAAAGAAATTTATTCAATTCAATTTTATCTCAATTTATTCATTTGATTAAAGTCCTTTTTTTTAAACAAGAGACCTAGACTGACAGGAGTGAAATGGGAATAATTAATTTGAAGACACAACAGAACTCAAAAATAACATCGTAATATTGGCATATTTATATATTATACACCTACATATGCTTTAATAGTACTTTTTCCAAGTTGTAAGAATACCAACTATTACTGTTCTTAAAGAATATGTAATAAAGTATTAAAGCACAAAAATTAAAATCTTAAAGCATTAAAATATATAATAGTACTTTTTCCAAGTTGTAAGAATACTATTACTGTTCTTAAAGAATATGTGATAAAGTATATTGATTATTGACTATACTTACTTACTTACTTACTTACTGTAGTGGCCACTCGTACCCCAGTCGGTACTTGGCCTCATCAACACAGCCTCTCCAACGATTCCGGTCACCAGCGTCTTCCTCATTTAGCCCCATCTTTCTCATGTCTTTCCGGGCCTGGTCCCACCATCTTGTTTTAGGTCTTCCAGCTGGTCTCCTTCCTATAGGATTGTTCCTCAGTACACTGTTTGTTAGTGAGTCCCCTTCCCTCCTCAAAACATGTCCCGTCCACCGTAACCTTCTGCTTTTAATCTCACCCACTATGTCTGGTTCCTTGAATAGCTGGCGTATTTTACAGTTGTGTTTTATCCTCCAAACTCCGTTCTCTAGTGTTGGACCAAAGATTTTTCTAAGTACCTTGTTTTCAAAAACAAGGATCTTTTTTTCTTCTTTTTTATTCAGTATCCATGTTTCTGAAGCATATAGCAGTACTGGTCTAATGATGGTTTTGTATAGTCTTAGTTTTGATGTATGTGAGAGGAGTCTTGAGCTAAGCAACTTATTGCATGCATAAAAGCTTTTATTTGCCGATCTTATTCTGTTAGTCACTTCCAGTTCTTCTGAGTTGTTGTTCGTGAGTGTCACTCCCAGGTATGTGAAAGTTTCTGCCTTTTCAAAATTATAGTTTCTTACTTTTAAAACTTGATTATGGTGTCCGTTTATATTTTGATCTCTACTTATCTGCATAAATTTGGTTTTATTTTCATTTATTTTTAGTCCTACATATTCAGTTTCTTCAATCAAAATATTTGTCAAGTATACCAAGTCTTCCTCTTTCTCAGCTATTACAACAATGTCATCTGCAAAAGCAAGGATATTTATATTTACCCCAATCTTAATTCCTTCATTTGTGCTTTTGACTCCTTGCAGCGCTTCTTCAATGGCTACCGTATGTTAAATAATGTTGGCGACACTCCATCTCCTTGCCGTACTCCAGTATTAACTTCAAAACTACTTGTGGTTTTCCCATTTACTTTTACCTTGCATCTTGAGTGTAGAGTACTAAGCTTAGCTAGCCGTATTAATTTACTTGGTATCCCAAAACTCTCCATTTTTTCCCAAATCTTGTCTCTGATCAAGCTATCATACGCTTTTGAGATTGACTATACTAACTTTGCTATCTCGCCTTCGGTAACTAACCGGAAATGGAATATTGTAAACTTCTTGAATTAAAGCCAAATACTATATATACAAATACTATAGTACTACTGGTTGTCTCATCTGTCACCGTTTCCCGAGAACAACCTGGCCAAAAAAGAAGAAATTTGATACAAATATTGAGGCTCTAATGTAAATTTACAAAGTATCTTAAACGAGTTTAAAATGGTATTATTATGTTCCTAAATCTGTACAGAAGATTATATCAATAAATAACTAAAGGAAAACCTAATGACGTATGCAGATAGAATGACGAAGTCTGGACAAAATTCTTCCATTCTTGACTCAAGTTTAAGTAATATTTAACTCTTGGATTTCTTGTTTCATAACGATCTGTGTTATAGTTATTAACTTTTTAATGTAAATTCAACAACTTGCAGTCAATTTCAATTGTGATAAAATAATATTAATACTCACTAAAGGCAAAACATTTTCGAATTGTGGAGATTCATTTTCCTTTGGCCTTTCGTGAGCATTAATATTATTTATTCACAATTAAAATTGACTGCAAGTCGTTGAATTTACAATAAAAAGTTAATAATATCTAACCTAAGGTAATATCACAAACTCTAAAGAAAGGTTTCAGGAATTTTCTAAAATGCGCCCATAATTGAAAGTTTTTTGAAATTGAAGAGATTGTGATTGCGGGAGGGGGGTTAGCGCACCGGTCTGATAGAAGGACGCTGCGGGCTGTAACGTCACAAAGAGAGCCTACTGCTATGCAAAGTACCGTAGGGTAGGTCACGGACTCTCAAGGTCATTGGCTCAGTCGGTCAATAACATCGATCGATAAAATTGATCGGCTCTGTTGCAACGTCTATGCTCGCGCTTTGTGGACTTCGCTTCTGCTAAAAGTTCTTATTAATACTTCGTAATATCTTTGGTACTTAATACAAAATAAACTGAAAATGAATGTAGAATTTAAATTAAATATGTGAATTATTGTGCTTCAGGATGTAATTTTTAGTGAAACAGACCTAACCTAAGATTTCGATTCTAATTTGAAATTTAGTGCAAAGTAGTTTTGGGTAATATCGTGTTGTATTCACATTGATTGTATGCTATAATTGATTGATTGTATGCTTGATTGATTGAATAGGTGAGGTGGAACTACCCGTAAGGGTCTCCCCACCAATAAAATCCAAACGCTTATTATTATTATTATTACCCTATGAATCTGCCTGCTCTCAGCATGTTTCTTCCAGAACATACAGATGCATAAAGTATCCAGGCTAGCATAAGTTATCGTTTCCGTGACTTTTCCTAGTCTTTAGTAAAACATCGAGCATGAATAATCTTCATGCCAACCTTCAAAAAAGGTTTCGTTGTAGTGACGAACGTGATATTGTGGAATATATCCTTAATGAATAATAAGACTTAGAAAGTTGTTACAACCACATTCATTGAAAACCGTGAGAAACAAGTTTCGGAGGTTACACCATTATAAATCTCAAACAAACTCAGTTTGTTTAAGTTTGTTTGAGATTGACAATGGTGTAACAACCGACATTAGTTTCTCACGGTTTTCAATAGATGTGGTTGTAACAACTTCAAGTCTTATTATTCATTTCAAAAAAGTCCAAATGTTATCGATTCCCGACTATCGATTCTCGACTATCGATTCCCGACTATCGATTCCCGACTATCGATTCTCGACTATCGATTCTCGACTATCGATTCCCGACTATCGATTACCTTAGTCGATAGTTTCGTTAGGAAGATATGGAACTCCAGCCAAAACTACACCTTTCTTCATTATTTTACCTCCAAGCACAATAATTTTACATGGATATCAACCATTGATATTGATAATATAATATTTGTTTGAGGTGGATCTCACATGAATAACCAATAAGATCTCCACTTGTGAAATCTAAATAATTTAGGTTACTGGTGTACCATTTGCTAACCAAATGTCTGAGGAGAATATTGAGTTATTCGGATGAGGTGTGTGCTGCGATCCTTAACATAGCCTACTACCACACATAATGTCATTCACACGAATCCAAATGCAGCAAATGCTAATTGGTGTTTGTCCTATACTCACACACTGTCACACACGCTGAATAATGTCTGTCTTGTCTTGCATATAATGCATACTGTAACAGCATGCATATTCATATTATCTTCTTCTTTATTTTCTTCTCTTCTTCTTCATATTGTTCTTATTATTTTCCTTCTTCTTCTCATTATACTTGTCTCCTCATTATACTTATCTTCTGATTATGCTTGTCTTCTTTTTCTTTTTTCTTCTTCTTGTTCTTCTTTTTCTGCTTCTTTCCACCTTCTCCATCTTCTCTGTTTCATCTTATTATTTTCTTCTTTTCTTTCTATTTCAATACTTCTTCTTTTTCATCATCATCTTTTTCTCATTATTTTCCTTTTCTCATTTCACTTCTTCCTCTTTTTCTACTTCTAATTTCTGTTCTTATTCTTGTTATTTTCTTATCTTATACTTGTTCTCATTCTTATACTTGTTTCCTTCCCTCTCTTATACGTATTCATAGTTCTTGATATTATTCTTTTTCCTTATTCCTGGTCAAGCTCTCATTTTTTCTCTTGTTTTTTGTTAATTTTCTTGTTCCTCTTTCTTATTCCCATTCTGGTCCTTATTCTTGTTGTTTTCTTGTTCTTCTTGTTGTTGCTTTTCTTCTTCTTCTTCTTCACCTCCTCTTCCTCCTCCTCCTCCTCCTCCTCCTCCTCCTCCCCGCCTCCTTCTTATTCTTCTTCTCTTCCTCTTCTTCCTTTTCGTCCTCTTCCTCCTCATCTTTCTCTTCTCCCTCTTCTTCTTATTCTTCTTCTTGTTCCTCCTCTTTTTTCTTCTTTATCCTCTTCTTCTTCTTCCTCCTCTTCTTCTTCTTCCTCCTCTTCTTCTTCTTCTTCTTCATCCTCTTGGATGGGTGACCGTGCTTCAATGACTTGATGTTACAAGCTTTATTATCAATTACCCGGTGGTTCGGAACCCACCTAAAAGAGTAGGTCCACCATGTTCCCCGTAACATGGCTCAAACGGCGAGGTGGAACTAACTGTAAGGGTCTCCCCACCATTAAAAGCCATACGCTTATTATTATTATTCATCCTCTTCTTCTTCTTCTTCTTCCTCTTCATTCTCGTCTTCTTCCTTTTCTTTTCCTTCTTCCTCTTCATTCTCGTCTTCTTCCTATTCTTCCTCTTTCTCCTCCTCCTCCTCCTCCTCCTCCTCATCCCTATATCTCCACCTATCATCTCCATTTACCTCAAACTCTAACCTTTTTCTTAGAATCGTCCCATCCCCGCAATCTTCTATTTTCTCACTCCACCATCTTCGTTATTTCCATTACCTTCGTATCTCTTCTTCTTACCATCTTCCTTTTCTCCTTCCTCGTCTTCTTCTTCTTCTTCTTCTTCTTCTCATTCTTTTTATTATTCATGTTTTTTTTATTATTAATTTTCTTCTACTCCTCTCTTTTCATTTCCTCCAACTTCTTGTTCTTCTTTTCCTACTTCTTCTTCCTCTTATACTACTTCCTCTTTTTCTTCTTCTTTCATTCCCTTCTCAACCTTATTCTTTTTCTTCTTTTTCCCCACTACACTTTGTGAGTAGAACAAATTATAATATAATTTTGATCAGCTAAATTGACACTGTGCTCAAATAAACGCACTGATTGATCGGGTTGTAAAGAAGAGAACTTTATGAAGAAAGCAATGAAGAGTAAGAGAGAGAGGGTGTGGGAGAGTGAGAGAGTGGGTGAGGGAGAGGGAGAGAGAGAA